>OZ021729.1:2730000-2852500 GCA_963978545.1 Linyphia triangularis
GGCGCCAGATAATCTGAAAACAACCAACAACCAACTGATTCGTTTACAAGAAAGGGTAATGTAAGAAATATCGAAAAGTATAGCTACAAAATTTCTATTTTGGCAATATATTTAGCCAAAAATATATCTTAAGGAAGGATCAAAATATAAAAGCGGCAATAACATCAATCCACGTCAGTATTACAGTGTTATTGAAAGTTGTGCGATGTTCCACATCTCTAGTTTATATTTCTACATACTTTGGTACGTTCCGAGTCCAGAAATAGGGATGTAGAAAAAATGTATGTGTTTTACTGTGTTAGGCATAATTCACAAACGGATTATTTCACGATGTTCTATACGAATCATTGGTACCTAGTCATGGGACAAGTAAATAAGATTAAGGTCAAAATAGCATATGCGCATCAAGAAATGCTCTTGAAAAAAATTATGTGTTTTAGCAATAGTCAAAAACGACTCAAACGATTTTCAACAAAATCACTGTGATACAAGTTTTTAAAGTGTACTAAATATCCTCTTCTTAAAATTTCAGTAAACATTCAGCAAAGATGTTGAAAATTCAATAGCTAATGTCATTAACTGAGAATTATCTTTCCTGGAGTATTGCCTTTCAGCGACGACCATGATATTTTTGATCAATGTAGTTATCGCTTAACTCACCAAGTTGGCGTGAATCTTGAATTTATATAGTGTATTTGAAAGGTGTGCAATGTTAGACTTCTCTCCACTAAAACTGGCTTACTGTATGATCAAGATACACGACCAAAAGAGAAATCTTAATTCAGGAAAAATTGATGCAGTAATATTTACTGAGAGAGAGGAAAAAGAATATTAATTAATTTTCCAAGCTCAATTTCTTCATATAAAAATTAAATCCACCGCCGCCATATTTGAAGCACTCAATATTTTGTAAAAAAAATTCTCCAAATCGACATTAAATCTGTATTCATGTCGCGACATTTGACAAGAGCGTCGATAAAGGTCAACCTTTATTACTGACATTATAACTTCTTTTTTCCCCTTACCCTAATTAGCGAACTTTAATGAAGGGACATTTTTACAAAAGTTTTTCTTTTTATCCTCACCAACTATAAATCAGGCAGCTATTAGCAAGTGACACTCTTGGTTGTTTTTAACATGGCTCTCTTGGTTGAGTTCGTGTTTTCTTACTCTAACCCCATCGACCATCTTTAGCTGGAAAACTTGTTTTGATCATCATCGTAACGTTTGATTTGAGACTACTTCGAACTAGTTTAACGTGCGATCGTAATGATTTTGCATATACGTGTTATTATTACTTAAAAATTCAGGTACACTTTAAAAATTAATCACCGTTTACTTCTTTTTATAGATGAACATGTATTTTTTACACCAAAGTGTAAATATTCTAATCAGGATTAAATATTTCATTCAGTTAGCTATTTAGCACCAAATTACGGTAAATATGCTTCCATGCACACTTCCATACATACATTCATCCATACATGCATATACCCATCGTTAAATGCATACACCCTTCCATGCATGCATGTTCCCATCCATACATGCATACATCCTTACATTCATACATCCTTACATGCATACATCTTAACATATATCTATCCATACATGCATATATACATCTACCCACACATGTGAATATCCATCCACACATGCACATTTCCATCCATGTATGCATCCATCCACACATGCACATTTCCATCCATGTATGCATCCATCCATACATGCATCCAAGTATACAAGTATCCATACATTCGATTGTTTCAAGCAAATTACTTTTTTAAGGACTAACATTTAACTCAACCTCAATGTTGTCAATGAATAATTTCATAAGACATCAGAGAAGTGACCTGGAGAACGGAGTTCCAAGTTACACAGCAAAGGTTGGTTGGTTGTTTTCAGATTATCTGGCGCCGTCAGCAACACGAGGGCTATAATGCGCCGAAACATTCGTCATTAGACAAGCCAACATACATTTACAAACACCCATGCCAACACGGGACTCGAACCCGCAACCTCGCGGTCTAGAAGCTAGCACGCTAACCACTATACCGTTTGGTCGGCGACACAGCAAATGAAAGAAAACAGTTCGCTAACCTGCCTAAGTTGAAGATGTTGAAAATGACCACCATTCATCTCTTTGCACCTTTGGGCTCTCGACAGCAAGTTGCGGAAGGCAGATCAAAGCTGGACTTCTGGAATTGCTGCAATCTCATCAGAAATGTTCTGCTGCAGTTCTTGAAGGCTATGAGGATTCATGTGATACACCTTAGACTTGAGGGTTCCCCCACAGAAAGTAATCGCACACTGACAGACCAGGTGACCTGGGTTGCCAGCTAGGGCCGAGACCAAACTGACCTCTGCTAACAACTCTGTCAGGAGTGAAGAATGTGTAAATGAGATCCATGGTTTGGCCGGTTGTATGGGCATTTGCTCCATCCTGTTGGAAGTAACTGCATGTTTTTTCCTCCTAAGCTAATGCTGCCACAAATGGACGTAGTTTGGTTACATGCATACATTTATGTACAATCGTATCCACTCGTCCGAGCCACTTTTACTTGCCCCACACTGTGTTTTATACATACACCTCATTGAATGCAAAGTAAATAATAGGAGTTAATTACATCGTTCAACGAACATTGACGTCTACAAAAACATCTAGAACATTCACAGAACTGTTGTAGGTCGTATGAAAATCCTTACGCAATTTGGTACAATGTCAATATTCTGTAGTTCATGATTGCTACACTGTTAACAATAGTATTCCGCCTTGCACCAAAAATTGGTTCCCATTTAGCTGCAACCAACATTTGATGCTTAGTTTCACGATTTAATGGTGCTTACGTTTCGAGGAAGCACCATTAAATCTTGAAACTAAGCACCAAATGTTGGTTGCAGCTAAATGGGAACCAATTTTTGGTGCAAGGCGGAATACTATTGTTAACAGTGTATGGGCAACAGTAATCGAGACTTGAGACAACGAATCGTCCAAACAATGTTCCAAACAAAGGCTTGATAACTAATAGATGACTAGAAAACTACTTTAGCAAAACAAAACTCGAGAAAGGAATGAAATTTTTTACAAATTTAAAAGGATAATATAATCTATAAAAAAAAGTTTTTAATTTAAATCCTTTGTATATATTTCCAATTTTTATATTCATTAACACAGCACCGTTTCTGTAAACAGAGCGTGCTTGCTGTTAGCATCTAATTTTAAATATCAAAGACATTTCTATCAGCAAAATGTGCGGCAAACTAAGTTTCAAAATTTATTTATTAAAAATAAACGTCACACTCACATCCACATATCTTAATTTATTCTGATTAAAATATTTTATTATTTATTTATTAAAAAAAAATTTGGCAACAGGAAAGAGTTTCAACAATGGTCGGTTCAATCTAGCTATTTAAAGGCGATTGAATAACGGCAGGTTGGTTTATTAGTATTCCGTAAAAGCGACATTTTAGTGATAGTAACAACCCCGAAATTCGATAGAATTCATCGTCATTGACATCGAAACTATCTACCAAGTTTCAGCGCGATTGAAAGACGGCAAGGGGTTTAATTAGGCCTCCGCAAATTTGCATCGACACACACAAAATCGAAGTTAATATAAAGGATTTAAAAATATACTTAATCTCTTTGACAAGACAAAACTCTCTGAATTACTCAGAAAACAAATAAGTCGTAGGATCAGGTAAACACTTTCAACAAGTTTCTTTTTCGTTTCCAGTTATTTCTTAAACCAACTCTTCAAACAATTCTTTTTCTGCAATTCTATTCAATTGGAATTTTTTTTTTTTGAAGGAGTAGAAAATCAATTTTTAATCAGTCTTTTAATCTCATTTTCCGAAGATTCCAGTAACAGTCCACCGTTCACTGAAATCATTCAAACAAACTTTTCAAGAGAATTCTATTCAATTTGTCCATGCGAATAGACAAAAGAATTATCGGTGATTCTTTAAGACGGATATTTGATTTATTTTGGGAATGTTATATTCGGAGTAGTTCGATTCTAAACGGTTGAGAGCGAAGAATTATATTCTAATAGTATTGATAATTACGATATCTATGTTTGAAGTGTTTTGGTAAAAGTGTTGAATGTAATTTTCTTTGAAGATGTTATTGTTACAAAAATCGTCTGTAAATAATTTAGTCCGAGAGGCGACTGCAATTTTTGGACCCCATCGAACATCATTCTGAATTTATTATAGAAATTGGAGAAAAATGAGTAGATTACGAATCCACTGGTCTGCCGTGGCAAAAATGGCCGAAACTGATCAAAAATCGACTTGGAATGAGTTGAACTGAAATCCGATTGCCAAATATGTCATAACTTGCCAAAAAGAGAACAAACTTTTTCGTCTGGCAACCCATAGCATTTTGATTTCAATGAGAAAAAGCACAAATGATTTCTGATCTCTGGCTCGGAAAATTTGTAACTTTTAAAGGTAAACCAAATAGGCGACATTAGTTACGTCATCAGTGACGTAATGTTTATTGCCAACTTGGCTCCCTTTTAATATATGCAAGGAGACAGTCGCCAGATATTTGAATCGTCTGCAACCTTCTTAGTTGAAAATTAAAGAGTGAGGGTTACCAAATAAAAAAAAATGCTCATTATTTGGCAAGTTATGGCGCATTGGCAATTGGATTTAGTTCAACTCATTAAAAGTCAAGTTTTGACCAGTTTCGGCACTTTTTGCCACTGCAGACCAGTGGATTCGCACTTTTTTCTAATTTCTATAAAAAATTCAGAATGATGTTCGATGGGGTCCAAAAATTGCAGTCGCCTCTCAGACTAATTGTAAATAGTGACTTATTTATTTAAAAGTTCTATTTTATTTTATTAAAACAGTGACGTTATTGTTTTAACGTTCTTTTTTTATTTAAATTGATTTGTCAACAGCGATAATACAGGTTAGAAAAAGGTGGCAACACCTAAATCGATCGGGGAACTTCTAGTCATTTTGATCACTCGATTGGTTAACTGAATTTTTCTAGAAATTTCTGCCGTGAAAATATAAAAAGAAGAGGCATCAAAGAAATGCTTATAATAATTTATGTATTTTGTCTGTTCTTCTCTTATGCAATTGTTCATGGCTATTGACAAGTTATTTTTTTTATGCTGTGAAAATAGGTACCAGCAAATGCAACTTCATTCCAAACCACTTTTTAAGCAATGAATTTATTCTAATTGAAGAAATGTGAAACAATAAAAAAATAAGGAGACTGGTGAGTCAATAAAATTTCTGAATACTGTCTTCTGTTTTATTAATTTGTTCTCTATTTATGCTGAGTAAATTCAGTTAAAAAAAAAAAAAAAAAAAAAAAAAAAAAAAAAGGGAACTTGCAAAAGATTGATTTTAAAAAAATACTTCATGAATTATTTATTTTGTACATTATCTACAGGCTGGAATGTTTTTGACAGTTAAAAATGAAATTTCTGCATTTTGTAAGAGTTATTTACAAATCAGAAATTCTTAAAATGAAATATTACTAATTCGTTAATAAACTGAGTAAGGAAGAATTTTAACCGATTATTGTTGAAATTCTTTCCTGTTGCCAAAATTGTTTTAATCAGAATAAATGAAAGATATTTGGTCGTGAATGCATAAATTCGCTTCCATTTTTAATAAATAAATTTGAAGCGTAGTTTGACGCACATTTCCACTAATTAGGGATGTTTTTATTATTCAAAATTAGATCCAGCTGCACCGAAATGATTTGATATCCCCCCCCCCCCCATTTTTTTTATTAGTTCTTTTTTTTTACTTCAACCTTTTCCAGAGAGGTGGTTCTCTCACATATGTACGTGGAGACAGGTGCTAGTTCACAAAGTCCTTCCTTTCCACTCCCAGCCTGGAGTTCAACCAACCAACCAAATTAGATCCAAGCACAAAGCACACGCTAACAGCATAACTGACGTTATGGTAATCAATAGGAAGATAATAGATTTGATTAAAATAGTTACTTTCGAATCTTTTGTAGAGCTGATTCTGTCGTTAGTGAAAATCCAAATGATGCGTTCAATTTCCCTGTTGAATTCACGCTCAATATAGTTTTTACTTTCAATTACCCATTTGTATACATAGGGTAATACAAGTAGAGAATTTGGTAAAAAAAATTCGATTTTATTGCATTTCTCTACGTTTTGGAACATCCTGGTTGGTTGTTTTCAGATTATCTGACGCCGTCAGCAACACGAGGGCTATAATGCGCCGAAACTTTCGTCATTAGACAAGCCAACATACATTTACAAACACCCATGCCAAACACGGGACTCGAACCCGCAACCTCGCGGTCTAGAGGTTAGCACGCTAACCACTATACCGTTTGGTCGGCTTTGGAACATCCTGATCTCAAAAAACTGATATAGAAAAAATGTTTGTCTGTCTGTATGTGGATAGCATAACTCCCGACCAAATGGTTGGTTGTTTTCAGATTATCTGGCGCCGTCAGCAACACGAGGGCTATAATGCACCGAAACATTCCTCATTTGACAAGCCAAAATACATTTACAAACACCCATGCCGAACACGGGACTCGAACCCGCAACCTCGTGGTCTAGAAGCTGGCACGCTAACCACTACACCGTTTGGTCGGCTCCCGACCAAATGGATCTACGATGTTCAAATTTGATGTGCGGGTTGGTGATGGCCCAAGGACCTACCATTAAGGTTTTCGTTAAAATTGCGCATAAGGTAGCTGCCATTAAAAAAAAAAAAAATGTTTTTCAATGATTGCTAAACAACGGCTCTAACGATTTTTATCAAAATCACTGTGATAATGCCTCTTAAGGTTTTCTAAACATCCCCAACTCCGACGTTCCCGTAAAAATGCTTTAACGGCGTAAAAATGTGAAAAAAAAATGCTTCAACACAGAGTTCTCATTGCTTGAACATCTCTCATCAAAGATCGTTTTTTCTCCTCTTCTCAGTCTCAAGCCTGATTTACACGCTACCAGTCGGGCCTCCAGTTTAGATCGCCAGTTCTGTGACGTCAGCTAGGTGACCGTTGCGCCGTCTATCGGTGATCACTGGAGAGCGCACATGATTGGTTGATCGGAGTCGCCGGCGCCAGTAAATAGAAAATGTTTGGTTTACTGGAACCAGTAGCCTGGTGACGTCACATGATGTCACTGACTGGCGATCTAAACTGGAGGCCCTACTGGTAGCGTGTAAATCAGGCTTCATTTAAAAGAAAGGATAATATAAGAAATATCGAAAGGTATATCGTCAAAATCACCATTATGGCAAAGTTTTTTTTTTTTTTTTTTAAAAGACAAATATAAGAATTTAGCCAAATATACCACCAATCTGGTAATTTTTTCTAAATGAATGATGAAAATATAGAAATGGTAAATGACACAAATCCACGTCACTATTATAGTGTAATTGAAAGTTGTGCGATGTTCCACACTCCTAGTTTAAAAGCATATTTAACATTTTTTTTTTTTTTTTAAGCATTTCATATATATATACCATAAATAATTTTCATTTGAATAATATTACAAGGACAATGGAATTTTCAATAAATATTTCGTGTACATTAAGGTATACATATACATTAGGAATTGCAAAATTTGACTCAAGTATGAGTTTTTGTTTTTTTTGTTTTAAAATATTCCCGAATTCATTACCTTTAAAATAATACCATTTTCTTTCTGAGACTAAATTTACTTTTTAAATTACAGTGAGTTTTGTGAGCCTGTTTTATATCACGTTCATTAGTGTATTAAACTTTAAACGAGTTTTCTGAAGAATGACATTTTTATGTTATATGATTTTACGCCAACGGTCAACTTCATAATAAATTGTCCGATTTACAAAATTCTAATTTTGTTGTGAAGACACAAGTTGTGAATGTGTTTTCTATAGAGAATCTAACATATATTGTTATAAACACATTTTTTTATGAATATTTTAATCTTAATTTTTTGTTAAAAACAATGTATTTTTTAAAACTTTTTATTTAAAAATTTATAATTAAATAAATATTGCAGCCAAATTCAAAATTCTCCATAGGAGCATTCGTCATTATAATATCTTTTATTTGCAATATAAATCATACCTCTAAGTTAATTACAAGTTTATTGATGTATGTTCTAATAACGTCCTAATTAGTTCCTTTAATTGCAATTAGCTGATTAAAAAATTGACGGGAATAAAAAGGTTGTATTTATAAATGCATCATTTTTAATTCCGATCTACGGCCAAAAAGTTTGAAATTATTACTTTAAAATTAAAGAAAATCATCTCAATTCAATATACCTTAAATCAAAATGCGTGTTATATCCATTATTTTTCAACCGGTACCTGAGGCGCCTTACAACTTTCTAGTGCGTATATATTTCAACTTCCACAAAAGTAAATCACGTATTCGAGAATACAATAAACTGTTTAAAAGCAACAAACCGAGCTGTAAAATTTCAAATTTTCTCAAACATGGCGGTTACCGTGTAGAAATCTTCTTTTCAAAATTACTTTTCCTCCGCCTCGACTTTGTTGCCAGGTGCGAAAAGAGTAAACTTGGGTGGCGAACACAAAGGATTCCGGGTGGATTCTTTAAGTTAACGTAATAGACTCATCACTGGAGCTGTCGGCCTGAAAAAAGTCCTCTTTTCCCCGCCTTCAAATCAGTGCGGCTTTCTCCGGCAGTTCAAATTGATTCTTTGGCACAGAAGGAAATGAAGGAGAGTCTGAGAGGAAAAACGGAGTAAGTCAAGAGTTTCAGATTTTCTTGACAGTCGGATTGAAGAAGCTTGTTGTGGTAGAGATAGCGAGATATTAAATCTCCAGTTGAGGCATAAGAAGAAAGGAGTGACTTATTAAGTTTTTTGTACTGTCTATTGAAAGGTGGAAATAGGTCATTTGCTTTTTTTTAGAATTTCCGTATAACATACAAGGTGTTTTAAAGAAATTTGGAATAGGAACTCATTTCTGCTATCAATATTTAGATAGTACCGAATATAATATCAGAAAAAAATAAGACTCTAAAAAAACTATAACTATGATTTAAGTTGCTTACTTGTCTGTGTACAAGTAAAAAAAATGAATCTAAACTGATATAGCAAACTAATGTGTAAGTATAATTACTTTTTACTATTGCTTGATTATAAGATTATCTTAAGAAATTTTAGCAATATCGGCAATTTTATTTTCTAGTAAAATTTTATACTTGTTGTTTTTATTTCAGTTACATAAGATATTTAATTTATACATATTTACAATTCTAGTGCATAACAACAAATCAGCTTGCGGCATTCGTTATTAAAATAAATTCTAAGCACTTTAAAAATTAAGCTATGGCTAGTGCTATTAGACGCCTTATAATGGAATTTAATTCAACTACATATCATCAAAATAAATTTACGATTAAAACATGTCAGTTTTCTAACACTTGCTAAAACTGAAGATACGATTCTGGTTCAACTAGGTGTGCTGAACATCGCACAGCCTTCAATTATACTATAATACTGGTCACTACATTTTAATTTGACGCTGAATACTGTTATTACACGTTTCATATTTCTATTCATTTGAAAAAAAAAAAATGAACAGTTTGGTGATATTTTTGGCGATAATTTTACATGGATAATTAAAGTACCGCTAAAATGGCGAATTTGATGATATACTTTTTGGTAATTCTTACAGTATCCTTTCTTGTCAGTGAAACAGATGATAGTTGAAAAACGGTTGTTGATGATGATACTCAAACGAGGAGAACTCTGTGTATTCGTTTTTTTATTATTTTACACCTTTACAACATTTTTAATGGAATTTCGGACGAGGAGATATTTAGAACACCTCGGGAGGCATTGCCATAGTGATTTTGATCAGCGTTAGGGCCGTTTTTTAGCAATTGCCAAAAAACAAGATTTTTCAAGTCTTTTTCATGTTTTGCGCTTGCACAATATTTCCAAAAACCATAATGGCCACCACTAACCCGTACACTAAATTTGAACTTCGTAGATCAATTCTTTCGGGAGTCACGTTGACCACGGACAGCCATTTTTTCGAAACCATTTTTTTTTCAATCACCCTTATGTATACGTAGGGTAATGAAAGTATAGGATTCGGTCCACAAAAAAAATCGATTTCCCCCTCCCCCTCCCATTTCTCCACGTTTTGGAACATCCTGATTTCAAAAAAGTGATCTAGAAAAAATGTGTGTCTGTGGTCAGTATAACTCTCGAATAAATTGACCTACGAAGTTCAAACTTGGTGTGCGAGTAGGTGATGCCACAGGGACCTACCATTAAGGTTTCCATCAAAATCGCGCATGCGCATAAAGTAGCTGCCTTTGAAAAAATCATGTTTTTCAATAATTGCTAAAAAACGGCTCTAACCGTTTCGATAAAACTCGCTGTGGCAATGCCTCTTTAGGTGTTGTAAACATCCCCACCTCCGAAATATCCTCAAAAATGCTTTCATGGCATAAAAAGTTTAAAAAAATGAATGCCTTCAACACAGAGTCCTCTTTGCTTGAACATATCTCATTAACGATAGTATTTCTCCTCTTCTCAGCTTCAATTATAAGAAAGGATAGTATAAGAATTATCGAAATATAAGTCACCATTTCGGCAAAGTGTTTTTTTTTTTTTTTTTTTTTTTTTTAATATACGCATGTTAGAATTATCTCAAAAAATATCAACAAACTGGCCATTTTTTTCTAAACGAATGATGGAAGTATAAAAACGGTAAATGACACAAAACCACATCGGTAATAGAGCGTAATGAAAAGTTGTGCGATGTTCTACACTCCTGGTTTGAATACGTATGTTACAAAACGTGGAGAAATGCAAGGAAAAAAAATAATTTTTTTTTTCAATAACAACACTGTCATTATCCTTTGTTAACATATGGATAATTTAAAGTAAACTTTCAAAACAAATAATTCCAAATTATATTAGTACTTAAAATGAGTGCACCAGTTTCTCCAAAACCATCTAACTTTTCCAATCCCACGTCAATAACGTTTCTTCATTCCGTGAAAAATCGCCAACCTGTAGAAAACAACACCAAGCCGTTTCTCTAATGACCTTATACAAGTAATTATCTCGACATACCTCCAAAAGACACTTAACCCGTCTTCCTACAAATCCCAGCCAACTACAAGACTCAAGTCACATCTCTTCTCAGAACTGTCTCTCGATATCCTTTAATCAATAATCCGATGGAGAAGGGTTTACAATCCGAAAATTGATTTACCTGTCCCAATTCGAGAAATTTATGATTCTGGACAGCGGTTTCTTCAGGCTAAGGCGGCATGGGGGGGGCTGTTTCAGTTTCATTCGACTGAGGAATACGAATTAGGTGCTTTTGAAGTCTTTTAGATGTGTGGAGGAATTTTGAAAAAGAGTTTTGACAGGTGTTGTTTTCATTTGATAGGGGAACTTGCCGGTGGCTTGTTTTCGACAGGTTTTTCCTGTTGTTTCGATGTATTCGAAAGAGTGGAGACTTGTTGTTTCGGGGGGGGGGGGGGGGATACGGTGGGGGGGGGTATTTTTACTGTCAGGAACTTATCAAAACAAAGTTTTTACTATGTATACTGAATATGAGTGCCAACTTTAAGGGAGATTGCTACTTATTTAACCCTTTGCACTCCAGTGACGCCTCTCAGGCGCCACACGATTGGATGCCAACCACGAGAGGACCATTAGGTGTGATGCGGAAATTCAATGCAAGGCCAATGACTGTGTTTAGTTTCTATGAAGCAAATCCATAAACACCAGCAGAACCTAAAATGTCTCGAGTTGCTGATTCCTCCGCGCGAAAAGGCCTGGAGTGCAAAGGGTTAAGCAATTTTGAGCTTGTATTGAATGTTCATAGTGGTTGGTTAGTTTTTACGCTCAACGAACTATTTTTGATAACAATTACGAACCAAGATCTATAGCTTAACGTGTATTCCGAACCACAACAAACAACCATGCCCAACCCGAGGGGCCGACCAAACGATATAGTGGTTAGCGTGCTAGCTTCTAGAACGCGAGGTTGCTGGTTCGAGTCCCGTGTTGGCATGGGTGTTTGTAAATGTATGTTGGCTTGTCTAATGGCGAATGTTTCGGTACATTATAGCCCTCGTGTTGCTGACGGCGCCAGATAATCTAAAAACAACCAAACAAGCCCAAACCGAGGATTCGAACCCGGCACTATTGACATGCAAGGTCAGAGCACTAACGACACAGCCGTCAGGTGATATTGTTCATATTGTTTGACCACGACGAATAAACTATCCATTCCGGGCTAATGAGACACGTTGACTCGTTTTTGATGATGATGTATGCTATCTGCCAAGTTTTAGCTCGCTTGGATGATGGCAAGTGCGTTCACTATCCCTCCGAAAATTTTGCCGTCAGAAACAAACAAACAAAATCGGTGTTAACTCTTAGACTACCTATGTTATACAACTAACTATGTAATAACTATCTAATACAAACACAATACTAAGTATCATTGGGGACCTAATAATCCCAGTTAATATGTTAATAAGTCTAGTCCTTCACACTATGATTACGGCGCAGTTTGGCCCTAGTGTTGCTCTTGCGCCAGGAAAATTCAACCAACCCATCATACTATGATTATTATGACTGAATTCAATACAGCCTATCTAACACATTTTTGTTTGGAAAAAGATTAAGATTTGAAAAGGCTTCCAAATTTAAAAAAATAAATAAAAAATAATAGTAATAATAATAATAGTAGTCTAAGAGTACTTATAAAATATTTAAATATGAGAACACACTTATAGAATCCCAATCATGTAGGAATGATTGCCTGTATGCCTTTCTGAAATATTAAAATATAAATAACGATGCTATAACTGTTCCGATGAAATTTTCCTGCGCAGTGTACAAATTAATAAAGTATAAAATTTAATCCAACAATTTGAATCAATGTCAAGCGTATAACATTGTGGTTTAACTTTTTACATTGCTGGTTGGTTTGTACGCCCAAAAAACTATTTTTATGCATAATGTCGATTAATTAGGCTGGGTTGGTTGTTTTCAGATTATCTGGCGCCGTCAGCAACACGAGGGCTATAATGCGCCGAAACTTTCGTCATTAGACAAGCCAACATACATTTACAAACACCCATGCCTAATACGGGACTCGAACCCGCAACCTCGCGGTCTAGAAGCCAGCACGCTAACCACTACACCGTTTGGTCGGCTTAATTAGGCTGGGACTTAGGATTTAACGTGGAATCCGAACCACATCGAAAATCCATGCCTAACTCAGGATTGCAACCCGTCACTTTTGGCATGCTTGGTCAGAGCTCTAACCTCACAGCCAAAGGTTCAGCCTACATATTGTTATTTTTTAGTTATTGCACAATCAACAATCGCATAATAATTTTTATACGTTATAGGAAATGCTTATCATTTAATAACATATCCAGAAAAAGTTCTGATAGTTTTTCGAGTAGAAACATTTTCAAAAGTACGTACGTTTAAATAAAAAACCAATAATAAACTATTATCTACAAAATAAATAAGTGAAAGAAGTATTCTTAAATCATTATTACTAGCATTTAATAGTTCAACAACAAAATGAAACTGAAAAATAAGCATCCTTCTTGAAAAATAATGGGATAACAATACAAACATTTTCCAAATAGTATTATTCTAAAGAATTTTCAAGCAAGAACATTCTGAATAGCATAATTGAATGCTCAATTTAGATGAAAAAGTTATACAAAAAAAAAAAAACTTGGTTATTTAAAAGCTTTTAATGACTTTCAAATATTTTTTAATGAGAAAAAAAAAATCATTCTGTAAGGAAATAGTATATTTATTAATATAAATGAATACAATATCTACAAAAGATATTTTTTAATTCAAATTTTATCTATCAATAAAATTCAAATTAATTTTTTTAAATAATTAAAATTAAATCGTTATAATATTGTGAAGTATTTGCTTATAAAAATGGAATTTTAAAGACAACTTTGTAAGTTATTTAGTAAGTAGGAGCCGCTTGATAATATTTTTCCTAAGGTATTTAAATTTCGTAAAACTATTCTGACTTTTTCTCTTATCTTTTTTACAAAAGCATCACACCTTATGTAAATACTTATAACTGCTTATAATTGTATTGCTTGATAAAATTTCTTATATATTGTACTACAAAAGAAGTTTATCGATTGTAAAATTAATTAAAATTAAACAATAATATATCTTTTCTCCCCTATCATTCATTTTATGATGGATTATTAAAAACGTATTAGTTCATTACTCTTATATTACCGATATGCTGGCACACTACTTAATTTCAAAAATTGGAATTTTGCAGAAAACCTGAAAACCAAATTGATTTCACGATAAACTTCGTCACACTTACCAACTGGGAACTGACGTAATACTGTTACAATAAGTGTTACACTTTCGCCTTTGTTCCTCTAGATGCGCAAGGTAGTAGTAGGTATTCCTTGACACAATAGAGTCCTTAACTCCGTTTTAATACATTTTGCAGCTACTTCATTGTGCCACCAAAATGGTGATATGCTAAAATTTAAAAAAAATTAAAAGTTACATTTTTTGAATTCTTCATATCGCAAAAAATATTCATACATTTTTCTGGCTGAACATTTAACAGTTTTTCTTGGAGAACCTTTTTAGCAATGTTTCATGTAACATTGCATTAATGCTGGTTTGGTTTTTGGTTTTGTTTGTGCGCTCAACGACCTTTACTTTTGCACAATAACGGTTAATCAGGCCAGGACCTACAGCTTCACGTGGATTCCGAACCACAATGAACATCCATGATAAACCCGGGATTCGAACTCGGCACCTTTGGCATGCGAAGCCAGAGCGCTAACGATATAGCCATCAGGTGGGCTGCATTAACCCTTTGCACTCCAGTGGCGCCTCTCAGGCGCCACACGATTGGATGCCAAACCACGAGAAGACCATTAGGTGTGATGCGGAAATTCGATGCAAGGCCAATTACTGTGTTTAGTTTCTATGAAGAAAATCCATAAACACCAGCCGAACCTAAAATGTCTCGAGTTGCTGATTCCTCCGCGCGAAAAAGGCCTGGAGTGCAAAGGGTTAATGCTGAAAACAACCAAGTAGAGATTCGTAAATTTCAATAATAAATTCCCTAAAATTACGAGTCAATTAGGATATAGTACTCTAGCTCATACCAACAGATACCACGTGATCGACTCTTCCGTTCATTTGGAGAAGTGGCTATCATTCCTTCTTTGTCTGTAAGATTAGATGAGAGGTACGCACAAGGAACTTTGTGCGTGACTCCGTTTCATTTTGGTTGCGTGCGTTATTTCGATTTGTTCCGTATGCTTTCAGCGAAACAATAGAGCAGTTTTCAAAACCGTATTCAATTCAAGTAGGGTACTACTAGTGTTTAACGTAGAAAATGTTCTTGATTTTGAATTAATCTTTTTCGTGAAATCGATTGAATTTCCACTTAGTTTGAAGTCTGGTGCCATGGTCAACTATTTGTTTCTTTCACTTATTGAAATGAGTTTTTGTATAGTTTTCTAAATGTATCATTTCTTTAAAAAAAAAAAGGTCAATTTGTTTGAACGCTTAACGACCTTCATTTATGTACAATGATGGCCAATCAGGCAGGGACCCACAGCTTAACTTGAATTCCGAATTACAACGAACATGCATGTTGAGCCCGGGATTCGACCCTGGAACCTTTGGTATGCAAGGCCAGAGCACTAACCACGCAGACATCAGGTGGGCGAAAAGCAGGTTGGATGGAGTTTCCTGGAGCAAGGGTTTTTATAAGGTCATTGCTGCGCCGTAACTTTGTAATTATCACACCTTCAATTACGCCAGTAATTTTGAACTTAGGTAAAGTCAGCTCTTAAGGTAACATCTCTCTCTCTTCCCATTTAACAAAATAGGAAAACTAATGTACAAAATTTTGAGTTTCTGCTATTTTTTTTTTTTTTTTTTTTTTTTTTTAAATTTACGAAACGCTACTTAATTCTTTTGAACTATAAATGCATTAAATGTTAGATTTTTGATGCAACACTTTTGGATCTTTACAATGGACGATTCCCGCATTTTTTTTTTTCCTTTTCTTTTTGTAATTTGCAAACAAAGTTCTCCAATTACACGTTGGCGAGAAAATGATTTATTCGGCTCGGATTGAATGTGACGTCAAGGCTTCCCAAATATCTTGGCTTGAAATGCGGCAGCGGAAACCAGTTTTGCTAGTTTCTCGCGAATCGCGCCAACCTGTACGGGATATGGCAATAGTCTACCAACGCCAACTATTTGGCAGAAACATCACGATAACCATAGAAACGTAAGGCAGCTTTGACTTCACAGATTTTGTTCAGTGTTTTGATCGGACTGGTTTTGTAGCATTTTCTTTTCTTAATATTTAAACAGCTAATTTTTTTAAAGAACTTTTGTTTAAATATTTGGAATTGGAAAGAAACTCTTCATAAATATAAACTAATTTCATTAGTTTTTAAAAAACGCAGGAATTTTTCATTGTTCTGAAGTATGATGTCGTTAATAATAAAGCTGAGGAAAAGATTTTGCACATCTGAAGCTGGCTATCAATACATACATGGTGATTATTTTTAACCTTTGCTAAAAATCGAGAATTAAAAAAAGATTATACGCAAATTATTAGATGCTTATAATACAGTTGTACCATTGGCATAACTGCGATATAGGCATCTAACTATTTTTTGTTGCTTATACATCTTTTCTTAAAAGATAAATAATTTCAGTATTATAGCATGATTACATCTATTGTGAAGTCGCCAACCTGATGGCTGTCGGGTTAGAGCTCTGGCCTCGCATTCCAAAGGTGTCGGGGTTTGAATCCTGGGTTAGGCATGAAAGTTCGTTGGGGTTCGGAGTCTACGTTAAGCTGTAGGTCCCGACCTGGTTAGCCGTTATTGTGCGCAAAAATAGGTCATTGAGCGTACAAACCAAACCAACTGTGAAGTCATTTCTAACTTGCGCTTATCATTTAGGTGGCCTAAAAGTATCAGTACCATGTCATTACTACAAGAGTTACCCTGATCACTGACTGACTTACTCTGTAACGCTGAAAGTTAAACATTAACCGATCATTGTAGAAACTCTTTCCTGTTGCTAAAATTGTTTTAATCAGATTAAATATAAATGAATGTATAAATTCACGTTTATTTTTAATAAATTTTGAAAAGCACTTTGCCGCAAATTTTTGTCAGGGATGTTTTTATTACTTAACCCTTTGCACTCGAGCGGCACCTCTCACCTGCCACATGATGGGATGCCTCAACTCGAAAGGACCACTAGGTTTGATGTGGAAATTCGATGCAAGGCCAATGACAGTGTTTAGTTTCTATGAAGCGGATCCGTAACCACTGACTGAACTAAAAATGCACCGAAACGACTCGAGTTGCTGGTACCTCCACACGAAAAAGACCTCGAGTGCAAAGGGTTAAAGTTAGATGCAAATACCAAGCACAAACTGACAACAGAATCGGTTTTGTTTATTTGTACGCTCAACGACTAATATTTTTCTCCGACTTATATATTCCAGCTAATCAGGCCGGGACCTACAGCTTAACGTAGATTTCGAAACACAATGAACAGCTATGCATTACCCAGGATTCGAACCAGGCACATTTGATACACATTGTAATAAATTCTTTGTGCATATTAGTTTAAAATCTTTATCATATTCATTGTTTTTCGACAATCGTCTTAAGCGTATTACAACTTTCTATTTCTAAATAAGAAACGCCGACCAAACGGTATAGTGGTTAGCGTACTAGCTTCTAGACCGCGAGGTTGCGGGTTAGAGTAACGTGTTAGGCATGGGTGTTTGTAAATGTATGTTGGCTTGTCTAATGACGAATGTTTCAGCGCATTATAGCCCTCGTGTTGCTGACGATGCCAGATAATCTGAAAACAACCAACCAACCAACTAAATAAGAAACATATGAGTCAGCTTCCTAAATACGAATTTAAGTGATATTTGTGCAGTTTCACGGTGATACGTATGAACGATCCCTTTACGATCAATAATATGAGATAGATTTGAAGATAGATTTATCAAAATCTTTTCACATACCTTTTTTTAACAACATTTTTTACAGTCTTGTGTACAGATTATATGGCACAAAAGCTATCTAATGTGTCGCAACGGCTTCAACTTATACAGAAGCTGCCGACATAGGGTTGTAAATTCTCTTTTTCAAAGTTTACAACAATCCAACAATCGAATATATTGAGTTTTCGGAGCAAGCTTATTTGAGCTAAAGAGCATCACCAAACTTCAAATTGACTTGTCATACGACTTCTAAAGTCTACGAAGCGTTTTGATGGCAGAAGAAGATAAAATGAAAACTTTTAAATAAAAAAAACGGGGATGGGAGCTTCAGTTTGTCTTTCTTAACAAGGTCCTTTTCGGGCAATAGCATAAACGGCGAAAATAAATAGCCGGCATATATTCTGTTTATGTGAGAATAAAACGTTTTATCCCTCACTGGGTATTTCTATCGTACAAATCACCTGCCTCGGAAGTAAAAACAACACTACTATAGTTCAGAAAATAACTCGCTGAAAATAATACGGAAAGTTTTATTTCGTTTGAGGCTGTTTTTCCTTTTTTTCTTCTTTTTTTCTTTCTTTTGAATAGCGAATCCTGAATAACACAATTGAGAATTCTACAGCGTTTTTGTAACTACAACAATCTTGTTTCTGTTTTCTTCTTTAAGGGGGGGGGGGGGAAATCCTAACATGAATAACATTTCGCTTCACTTAGGAGTTTTTCTTGTGATGGTTGCGTACGATGTTTCTCTGCAGTAAAATAAAATGTTGACATGTGGAATAAGTAGGAAGTTTTCCCTACCTCTTCAACGCTCAGAAAGAGTAAAAATATGAAAGAAATTGAAGCTTTTACTGCATGGAAAACATAACCACATCACTCAGAGCTACATTACATAAAAAAAAACTGTGTTATGACCAGCTTGCAGCATGCGCATTTAAGATTGCTTAGAGCTTGGTTGGTCAGTTGGTTGGTTGTATTCAGATTATCTGGCGCAGTCAGCAACACGAGGGCTATAATGCGCCGAAACTTTCGTCATTAGACAAGCCAACATACATTTACAAACACCCATGCCTAACACGGGACTCGGAACCCGCAACCTCGCGGTCTAGAAGCTAGCACGCTAACCACTATACCGTTTGGTCGGCGGTTGGTCAATTGGCTTGTACGCTCAACGATATATTTGTATACATAATAACGGCTAATTAGGCTGGGACCTAAAGCTTAACGTGGATTCCTAAACACAACGAACATTCATGTCAAAACCAGGATTCGAACCGAGCAGTTTTGGAGTCAAAACTAAAGCTTTGACCTCATAGGCATTAGGTGGGCTTTGCTTAACACGTTGAGTGCCACGGAAATTCGCCGACCAAACGGTATAGTGGTTCGCGTGCTAGCTTCTAGACCGCGAGGTTGCGGGTTCCGAGTCTCGTGTTAGGCATGGGTGTTTGTAAATGTATGTTGGCTTGTCTAATGACGAATGTTTCGGCGCATTATAGCCCTCGTGTTGCTGACGGCTCCAGATAATCTGAAAACAACCAACCAACTTATCGCAGTAGTAGATATTTACGTTTAGAATGCTTATAGATATTTATTCAAAACGTTACATGTACGCCAAATATGTTTTGTCTTGGTTATTGTTAAGACCGTGGCCAGGGTTCCTTTTACAACAAAGCAATATGTTATGAAAATAATGATACACAATATGGTTGAGCAATGATCAGAAAAATGACTGAACGAGTTGTCACATTTTCTGATACCTGCAAATGACAACCGTTTCTTTGTTTACCGTGTTTCAATAAAATCCATTAAAATGTCTTAGTGTTATAATCTTGTAATAAATAGAAATTAAGTAAATTTTAAATAAATTTTCAGTAATTACTTAATACAATGTACATTTTTTAGTTTTATATTCTATTTTACATTATCAAACACCGTTGGTTGACGATGCCTAAACGGAAAGGCCGACCAAACGGTATAGTGGTTAGCGTGCTAGCTTCTATACCACGAGGTTGCGGGTTCCAAGTCCCGTGTAAGGCATGGGTGTTTGTAAATGTATGTTGGCTTGCCTAATGACGAATGTTTCGGCGCATTATAGCCCTCGTATTGCTGACGGTGCCAGATAATCTGAAAACAACCAACCAACCTAAACGGAAAGTTCATTGTCAGCTACCGATGGCTGACAGGACACTCAACGTAATTATTTTGTTGGAAATTCATCACAGTTAGATATTGTTTTCTGTTGCCGGGATATACAATGGGCCACAAAATTGAGTATACACCTTAGAAACTTAGAGACTTTTCGCAATTACAAATTAAATATTTCTTTAAGATGATTGAAATTTTTACCTTATATACTTTAGTCTATGCTTTACCGTACTACACAAATAAAGTTGTTACGTTTATTTATTTTTTACGAAAAAAATAAAAGATCTGAGACGAGAGAAAAAACAACACCACCAAAATAAGTATACACCTTTATTAATTTCATTTTAACGTACAAATTAATATTTTGTTGCATAACATTTTGCTTGAATTACAGCTTGTAATCTTCTGGCATAGATTCTACTAGTGTTTTAGTGGTTTCAACAGAAATTTTAGCCCATTCTTCTTTCAAAACCTTCTTGAGAACTTCCTTGCTTGTGATTTCGTGCTCATGTACAGCTTTTTCTAATTGCGACCGCAAATTTTCGATGACGTTTAGGTCTGGAGACTGGGATGGAGTGTGTAATTGCTTTCTGCGATGGTACAGCAAGTATAACTTCACAAACTTCTCTGTATGCTTGGGGTCGTTGTCCTGCTGGAATATGAAGCTTGACACAGGGCCCAACTTACTGGCACTTTTTTTCAAGTTATCATTTAAAATCCCCAAATATACATGTTTGTCCATAATACCATCAATAAAAGCAAGCTCTAAAACTCCTCCAGTCGACATACAACCACAAACGAGGACAGATCCACCTCCGAACTTGACTGTCTTAATGGTGTTTTTAGGTGCCAATGCTTTCCCAGCTTCTCTCCATATCTTAAATCGCCCATCGCTTCCGTAAAGATTAAACTTACTTTCATCAGAAAATATTACAGTGTTCCAGAAAGAAATAGGCTTTAAACGATGTTCTTTGGCGAAAATCACTCTCTTTTGTCTATTCACATAATTGATGAGTGGCTTTCGTATTGATGTACGGCCATGGAACCCATATTGGTGAAGGGTACGTCGAATTGTTTCATCTGAGATCTTTTTCCCGATTGTAGAGAACATCTATAAAGCTAGTTTAGAGGCACTCACCCTCGGATCTTTCTTTACTGAGTGAATGATCTTTCTCTTTGCTGTAGTACTCAGTATTTCTTTACGTCTTCTTCCAAAAATATTGGACACAGATCCAGTTTTTTTATACTTCTGTAGTATTTTTTGGACACAACCATGAGTTACACCAATCGACGAAGTGATTTCTCGAAGAGGTTTGCCTTCTTTCGACTATTTTACAACCAATAAACGTTCAGATTCAGTAGTTCTCAGTAGAGAGCTCATTTTACGATTTTTAATTAGAAAAAATACTATTTAAAAGCGTTGAAGTGCAATAGCACGTGTTATAAGCAGCAGCTACTCCTGAAACTCTTTAAAGAAAATTTGAAACTAAAAAAGTGGTGGCAAAATTTACAAATATAAGAAGTGTATACTCAATTTTGTGGCATGGTTTTCTATCTTTTCTTCGAATCGCTTAACTTTTTTCGTAACAAATAAGTTAACTATAGAATTAGGTTATTATAGGATGTCAAAGCAGAGGTTAAAGTATCTAGGATAAAAAAAATATTTATTTTAAATCAATATTTAATTTGTAATTAAAAGAAGTCTAAAAGTTTTAGAGGTGTATACTCAATTTTGTGGCTCACTGTATAATCAAGCTTGATTTCGAAAGCAGAAATCGGTGCGGCACGTGTAGCTGTCTAGTCTGGTAATAAATCGCATCACGTTCATCCACTTAAAGGACAATATCAGGGGTCGTATTCGCCCTAAAATTCCTAATATTCCTTAAAATTTGTTTCTCCCTAAAATTCCTAAAACTGTGCTAAAATATTTCGATAATTCAGAACCAAAATTTAAGAACCCCGAAAATTCCCTGATTTTATCCAAGCCCCATGAAAAAAACCCCGATATTCCATCAGATGAGAAAAGTGGATTTAATTAAATTAGCATGTTTATCAAAATAGTATAATTACTTAGTAATAAAACTGATATTTTGCTAAAAAGTTCTTTGACGTTCAATTTTTTTAGAAATTGGTACTTTTTGCCGATATTGAAACAATCTTTGGAAAGAATATGTTTTTGTTAGGAATCTATGTTAGCTTCAAAAGAAATACACCTAAATGTATTTGATTTATCCCTAAAATTAAAAAAATTATCCCTAAAATGATAAAAATTATCCCTTAAATTATAAAAATTATCCCTAAAATGATAAAAAATATCCCTAAATTTTAAAAATTATCCCTAAAATGATAAAAATTATCCCTAAAATGATAAAAAATTTCCCTTAAATTATAAAAATTATCCCTAAAATTTAAAAACTATTCCTAAAATTTTAGGGATAAATCCTAAAATTTTAGGGATAATCCCTAAAATTCCTACCTAAATTTTTTAGAAAATTAACTGCGCCCCCTGAAATATGGCACCAAACTCCATAATATCAGAGGTATGTGTAGTGTGGAACAAGTCACCAAACGATAGGAACGAATATTGAACGCAGCTTAAAATTTGGAACTTTATTGTTTTTTGACGAGGTAGGTAATTTTTAGATTTTTTAGAACTTTTGAAATTGCATCTAGATGACAGCAACTAATCCAACAAAAAAATTACTATTTTAGAGGACGGTTTTCATTTATAGAATGCAACTCTTTACAAGAAAAATGGATCTAAAGGAACTCGTGATCTAGCATTTTCAAAATGGAAGTAATGTTTGTTTTCAGTTGTAGCAAAAATATTGAGTCTAGTTGTAAAATTTTACAACTAACAAGATAAGAGGAAGAACCAAAAGCACATCAACAAGACTATGTATCTGAAGTGAATGAAATGTGAATTGTATTATACGATCTTTTCTAGAAGATCAAACAATATAAAAAGTGGATTAGGTGCAACAATGGACAATTCCCGCATTTTTTAAAAACGAGTGAAATTTATGAAGAATTTCTTTCTAATTCCAAATATTTAAACAAAAGTTCTTTAAAAAAATTAGTTATTTAACCCTTTGCACTCCATGCCTTTTTCGCGCAGAGGAATCAGCAACTCGAGACATTTTAGGTTCGGCTGGTGTTTATGGATTTGCTTCATAGAAATTAAATACAGTCATTGGCCTTGCATCGAATTTCCGCATCACACCTAATGGTCCTCTCGTGATTTGGCATCCAATCGTGTAGCGCCTGAGAGGCGCCACTGAAAGGGTTAAGTATTACGAGAAGAAAATGCTCCAAAACCTAGCCAAAACCAGTCCGATCAAAACAGTCAACAAAGTCCGTGACGTAAAGGCCGACCAAACGGTATAGTGGTTAGCAAGCTAGCTTCTAGACCACGAGGTTGCGGGATCGAGTCCCGAGTTAGGCATGGGTGTTTGTAAATGAATGTTGGCTTGTCTAATGACGAATGGTTCGGTGCAATATAGCCCTCGTTTTGCTGACGGCGCCAGATAATCTGAAAACAACCAACCAACCGTTACGTAAAGAGAGCCTATCGTTTCTATGGTTATCGTGAGGTTTCTGCCAAATAATTGGCGCTGGTAAACCATTGCCACATTCCGTACAGGTAGGCGTGATTCGAGAAACTTGCAAATCTGGTTTCCACTGCTGCATTTCAAATCAAGTTGATTGAGAAGCCGTGACGTCACATTCAATGCCAGCGAAATGAGTTGTTTTCTGGCCAACCTTTAAAAAGGTAATTTTGATCCCAAATTTAAAAAAGAAAAAGCTCATTGAGCAGAAATTTTTGTGTTTATGGCCTTTTCGAAACATTTAGAATTGAAAAAAAAAAATTAAAAATCCGACAATTGTCCATTGTAAAGTGAGGGCTCATGAAGTCTGCACTGGTTGAGAATCACTATTTGTGTGTCTGATTTACACTTCTGATGACTCGATGTAGGTGAGGATATTAAATGGATACAAGTGCGCACGCAAGAAAGCAATTTCTTCTTGCGTTTTCTCATGTTTAACCAATGTTACAACATGTCTCGTGAGCGGGTTTAGTTGTAACATTTTCCTTGCGCCAGAAATGCATTTTTCTTGAAAATGCAACTCGTTAAAAATCATTCATTAAAAATGTTATTTGAAATCAAAATAATAGCAAAAAAATACTTTACCAGAACAGGGAAATACACTCTTCATAGACAGTTTATTCTTTACCATGAGAAATGCATTTACTCTCCAAAACGTAGTGCATTAAAGAAGATAAAGGATTTCAAGTCCAAAATACAAATTAATTATATTTAGAAAAGCAACTGCTTTGAAACGTAATTAACAGAGTAATCAAAGATATTTAATCACATCACTAATTTCAGGAAAGTTATTATCCTTCCATACTTAAATGAAAATATGTCGTACAATTCAGTAATTAATTACGCCTCTTATGAAACTGACAAATAAGTATTACATAATTATAGTACCGATTTCCTTCTAATTAAAAGCTCATCTAATATTGTGATTCAACTCTTTTATCTACAGACGTCTGCTATCAGAACCCACAATTAACTTCGTAATCAGCTTCTTGATAATTTTTTAATGCCAATAATGGACAAACGTTGTTTTGGGTAAAAATACTGATTTGAAAATGTATTTTATTAACCCTCTCGGCCATAATGGCATATATATTTATATCTCGATTTTCATATCAATAACAATCCGACCAATCACAATACACCTTTAAAATATATTGGAATTTTCATATTTCTTAGCAAATCACAATGCACATTTTATTCTTCCGCTAACGTAGTAGTTTACTGAGATGCTATAAGCTGTGTGCATAAGCTAATCGTACTTTACCGAAATATTAACCCTTTGCACTCGGGGTCTTTTTCGCGAGGGGGGACCAGAAACTCGAGACATTTTAGGTTCGGTTGGCGTTTATGGATTTACTTCATAGAAACTAAACACAGTCATTGGCCTTGGATTAAATTTCCGCATCAAACCTAGTGGTCCTCTCGTGTTTCGGCATCCAATCGTGTGGTGCATGAGAGGCGTCACTCGAGTGCAAAGGGTTAAATTTTTCAATTCACAAAAGTAGTTCTACTCAAGAGTAATCACGAAAGTCGTTTACCACGAAAGTCAATTTCTACGCACGTGTAATCACGATTGTAAACTACTCATGCATAATCGGGAAAGTAATTTTACGCATGCGTTATCACGAAAGTAGTTTTACGTAAGCGTAATCTCGAACGTAAGTTCTACGCATGCTTAATAAAGAGAATAATTCGAGGCATGAGTAACCATGAAAGTAAATATCTACGCATGCGTAATCACGATTATAAACTACACATGTATAATCAGGAAAGTAATTTGACGCATGCGTTATCACGAAAGTAGTTTTACGCATGCGTAATCTCGAACGTAGTTCTACGCATGCTTAATAAAGAGAATAATTCGAGGCATGAGTAACCATGAAAGTAAATTTCTACGCATGCGTAATCACGATTATAAACTACACATGTATAATCATGAAAGTAATTTGACGCATGCGTTATCACGAAAGTAGTTTTACGCATGCGTAATCTCGAACGTAGTTCTACGCATGAGTAACCATGAAAGTAAATTTCTACACATGCGTAATCACCATTGTAAACTACACATGCATAATGAGTAAAGTTATTTCACGCATGCGTTATCACGAAAGTAGTTTTACGCATGCGTAATCTCGAACGTAGTTCTACGCATGCGTAATAAAGAAAGTAATTCTGCGCATGCATGATTACAAAAGTAGTTCTTTACGTACCAATTGTCACCAATGATACCAAACTCCAAATCTTTCATATACAAGAAATTTTCAAAAATCTCTTTAAAGAAAATTTATTGTAAAATAAAACTCGTTTCCAAAAGTATTAGATATGTCTCCTTAATTCAGATGAATATAAGAATTGGCAGATTATAAAATAAACAAAACTGTACAAAACGGGGAACCAAAAAAAAAGTTGACATAGCGACTTATTTAGACATGAATATCATACACAGAGATTTTGAAAACGGTAATCACATCTCAGTTGGATTCACCAGATTGGAACTGCATTTCTTGATTTAGTTCTGAATTTTCCATGATTCCCTTGCGTCATTTCTCGGATGTTGATGTTTTCGATAAATTTTAGATGCGGCTTCAAAATTCCATTTGAATGTCACTCATTTTTTCAATTCTTTATTCGAAAAATATTCCAAAAAGTTGGTTTACAGGCGCATCCGAAAAATCCAAGCATGCTATTGAATTTATTAAACTTTTCAAAATATATTTCTGACTATACCTCGCATACATATGTATTAAGCTGAGAGATATGTTTGACTAACTCATCAGTTTTCCGTTATAACTGGGAATATCACAATGAAGAGTATTATGTAAAATATATGAAAATAGGTTTTGTTTGGTATTTATAAGGGATTTGTGAATTCAGTCAGTTTTTAAAGTTTACTATCAATCCAATTAAGTTAACAAATAGAATTTGTACATTTGTCATTTAAAAACTAAGAGTGTGGAACATCGCACAACTTTCAATTAAACCATAATACTGCTGAGGATCTGTGTCATCTACTATATTAACATTTTTATCATTCATTTAGTAAAAATTGAAAGTTTGGCGAAATTTTTTGCAATAATTCATGTATGGAATTTAAAAAGAAAAAACTGGAAAAAAAAAAAAAAAATCCGCCAAAATGATGATTTTGGCGATATACTTATCAAGAATTCTTAAATTACCCTTTCTTGTAAGTGAAACTGAGCAGAGAAGAAAAAACGATAGATGATGAGGTATGCTCAAGGAAAGAGTACTCTGTGTTAAAGTCATTCGTTTTTCAACTTTTTGCGCCATTAAAGCATTTTTACTAGAATTTCGGTGGTTGGGATGTTAGAACACCTTAAGAGGCATTACCACAGCGATTTTGAACAAAATCTTTCGAGCCGTTTTTTAGCAATTACTGAAAACGTGATTTTTTCAATGTCATATACCTTATGCGCATGCGCGATTTAGACGAAAACTTTAGTGTTAGGTCCTTCTGCCATCAAAAATCCTCACACCAAATTTGAACATCGTAGGTCAATTTGTTTGGGAGTTATGTACAAACAGACCCACACACATACACACAAACAGACATTTTTTCTAGATAACTTTTTTGAGATCAGGATGTTCCAAAACGTGGAAAAAAGAAGGAAAAAAAAATCGAATTTTTTTCCCCTGAATACTATACTTTCATTACCCAATGTACTCATATAAGAATTGAGAGTAAAAAAAAAAGGATGAGAAAAAAAATTTCAAAAATTAAAAAACGAATTACGCACGTGTAGCTTATCGGCCTGGTGTTAAATCGTATCCTATACATCCATTAAGCTTGGCATCCACTATCGCTAAGCATAGCAGAGCAGATTAGAGCGAGGTGGATTAGAGCCAACTACAAGGCTGTCAACGTCCATTGTAGCTCGAGGCTCGTGCTATACTACACATTGGCAGCCTTGTGATTGGCTCTAATCCAATCCGCTCTGATCTGCTCTGCTATCTTTAGCAATAGTGGATGCCAAGCTTTCAGCTAGGCGTCCACTATCGCTGAGCAGAACAGAGAGGAATTGATTAGAGCCAACTACAAGGCTGTCAACGTCCATTGTAGCTCGAGGCTCGTGCTATACTACACATTGGCAGCCTTGTGATTGGCTCTAATCCAATCCGCTCTGATTTGCTCTGCTATCTTTAGCAATAGTGGATGCCAAGCTTTCAGCTAGGCGTCCACTATCGCTGAGCAGAACAGAGAGGAATTGATTAGAGCCAACTACAAGGCTGTCAACGTCCATTGTAGCTCGAGGCTCGTGCTATACTACACATTGGCAGCCTTGTGATTGGCTCTAATCCAATCCGCTCTGATCTGCTCTGCTATCTTTAGCAATAGTGGATGCCAAGCTTTCAGCTTGGCGTCCACTATCGCTGAGCAGAGCAGAGAGGAATTGATTAGAGCCAACTACAAGGCTGCCAACGTCCGTTGTAGCTCGAGGCTCGGGCTATAGTAAAAATTGGCAGCTTTGTAATTGGCTCTAGTACGCTCCGTTCTGCTCTGCTCAGCGATAGTGGACGCCAAGCTTTATAAAGCATCCAATAGAGTTTTTTAAGCACTTTTCCATTTAACGTTCGGAATTATGGAAGGAATTGCTTATAGCGGGAGAACTACATCTTTAAGACAATACAATTATTTATTAAGAGAAAGTCTTAGTAAGGATCATTCCCTATTAGACTGAGAGGAGACTACAATTTGTG
Source organism: Linyphia triangularis (assembly GCA_963978545.1). Taxonomy (NCBI): domain Eukaryota; kingdom Metazoa; phylum Arthropoda; class Arachnida; order Araneae; family Linyphiidae; genus Linyphia; species Linyphia triangularis. The sequence continues at coordinate 2,758,515 of OZ021729.1, forward strand.
GACCCCATCGAACCTCCTTCTGAATTTGTTATAGAAATTGGAGAAAAGTGAGTAGATTACGAATCCACTGGTCTGCCGTGGCAAAAATGGCCGAAACTGATCAAAATCGACTTTTAATAAGTTGAACTAAATTCAATTGCCAAATGCGCCATAACTTGCCAAATAATGAAAAAAAATTATTTGGTAACCCTTAATCTTTAATTTTCAATTAAGAAGGTTGCAGACGATTCAGATATCTGACAACGGTCTACTTTGCATCTATTAAAAGGTAGCCAAGTTGGCAATAAACATTACGTCACTGACGACGTAACTGATGTCGTCAATTTGGCTTACTTTCAAAAGACGCAAGTTATCCGAGCCAGAGATCAGAAATCGTTTGCGCTTTTTCTCATTGAAAATCAAAATGGAGTAGGTTGCCAGACGAAAAAGTTTGTTCTCTTTTTGGCAAGTTATGACAAATTTGGCAATAGGATTTTAGTTCAATTCTTTCCAAGTCGATTTTTGATCAGTTTCGGCCATTTTTGATACGGCATATCAATGGATTCGTAATCTACGCACTTTTCTCCAATTTCTATAAAAAAATCAGAATGATGTTCGATGGGGTCCAAAAATTGCAGTAGCCTCTGGGACTATAAAATATATTAGACGCTATTTTCAAGCTTTTAATTTTTGTCTTTTCATGAAATGATAATTCTCATACCAAATTTCAAGATTTTCTACACAGTAGTTTCTAAATGCAGTGAGATAGAAGATTTTAGCATAGCGGATATAGGGAATAATCCTTACTATACTAAACTCCAAGTTAACTTGACATCACTAGACGATAGATCTTCACCGTGCTCATAGGCAATTAATCCATTTTGGCGGAGTGAAGACATAATTCTCGCCAAACCTTATAGCCTTTTGTTCTCTACAGGGTTGTGGTTTGGCGAACATTATGCTTTCACGCCGCCAAAATGGATTAAATACCTTTGAGCACTGTGACGATCTACCGTCTAGTGATGTCAAGTTAAGTTGAAGTTTAGTATAGAACTTCCTCTTGAAATTTAAAGTACGACCTGAGAATAGGCGATCTTTGCTGGTCGAGTCTACACATTCTCCTCTCATAAAGTAACAAAATACCTTTTACTCTACGTATTTATCTCTCTCATATATTACGAAAATAAAAAGACCAAAGGGTATAGTGGTTAGCGTGTGAGCTTCTAGACCTCGAGGTTGCGGGTTCGGGTCCCATGTTATTCATGGGAGTTTGTAAATGTATGTTGGCTTGTCTAATGACGAATGTTTCGGCGCATTATAACCCTCGTGTTGCTGACGGTGCCAGATAATCTGAAAACAACCAACCAACCAACGAAAATAAAAAAATATTCTAATTTTAAGCAAATAACAAAATGGGGAATAGCGTATAAACTATTAACCAGAATTGGTCGTCTTATCCATTGAATTGATATGCCAGACGAGTTTACCAACCTGTGAAGAATTGAGGCAAAAGTTAGGAATAGCAGAGAGAAAGCTTTGAAAAGTTTTACACTTTCTCCGATAATTACTCCTAATTTGAAAGAAGAAAAAGAGTTGTTTGAACCACTTAAACCAAGTTAAAACCAATGGCTTAAAAATTCCAAAAAATTCAGTGAACCCCAATGCCACATTTGCTTAAATTTTCGAGCCGGTCAAACGGTATAGTGGTTAGCGTGTGAGCTTCTAGACCTCGAGGTTGCGGGTTCGAGTCCCGTGTTAGGCATGGGTGTTTGTAAATGTATGTTGGCTTGTCTAATGACGAATGTTTCGGCGCATTATAGCCCTCGTGTTGCTGACGGCGCCAGATAATCTGAAAACAACCAACCAACCGACCAGCCTAAATTTTCGGATGAATTTAAATCTTCAGTATTTATCATTGCAGCACAAACACACAGTCTTCCTGAGTTTTGAATAAATTGACAGATGAGTAGATTGAAGAAAGGTAAACCAATTTATCTGGATCAAATCAATTAAAAAAAATAAATGAAAAAGCATGCTTTTATGACTTTAGGCAATAAATGTTACATTTTCTGTCCTATTTATAAAAGGCTAATGGATTACTGCAATATTTTTTCCATTATCTAAAATTTTAAAGTTATTGAAACGTATAGAAACCGCAGTAGTTTAAGAATATCTTGGTCTGCAGTTATTCATGTATAAATTTTTGTTTTGTATAAGAGAGAAAAAAGGCTCGTCGAAAAAAATTACCGTTTCAAAATAATAATCTATACGTAGTATAATTGGCTTTAAATATAAGGTAGAAGAACAGGCTGTATGTGTGAGCTTTTTATTATATTGAAGGATAGAACGTAAAACTGCTATCGTGTTTTTTCAAATACCAACAGGATTTGAAATGACTGCGAGTTTAATAGGAGTGAGATGTGTCATAACTTGCTAAAAGAATGACCATCCTTTTTTGTCTCGTAACCCACCCTTCTTTAATTTTCAATTACGAAGACTGCAGACGATTTGTCTTTTTAAGCGCCAAGATCTTTCATCTTTTGAAAGTCAGCCAAGTTGGCAATAAATATTACGTCATCGATGACGTAATATTTATCTCCAACTTGACTCACTTTTTAAAAGTTGGAAGTATTTTTCGCCAAGGGAATTAATATCGTCTACACTCTCCTTCATTGAACATTAAGGAGAAGTAGGTTTCAAGTTTCAATACCAAAGTAAAAAAAAGAACGTTTATTTTTTTTACAAATTAAGACACATTTGGCAATCGGAGTTAATTCAACTCACACCAAGTCGATTTTTGAATACTTTCGGCCATTTTTGATCCGGAATAACAGTGAATTCAAAATCTACCTAACATTTATCTACATTCTTTAAAAAAAATTCAAAATGATATTCGATGAATTACCTAAACTTGCAATCGCCATTCAGTGCAATAGGCAAGGCTCAATTTCAAGATCCCTTGCACGCTCAATGAACATTTCAAAGAGAATTTTGTCAAAGTCTTAGTAATGTCCTCTTCAGTCTGTGCCCAGATAACTAGTATTTTAAACTCTCCAATGAAAATACACTTATCCCTCGCAATATTCCGGATGTCCCATCTGGATCCGACATCGTCTCCTACCACAAACAATCCTCTTATCTTACCCCATTCAACCCGGAATAGGGTAAGTTTAAATCGAGACATCAACCCTCGAAATACCACCGCCGAAAATGTTGCCCGGGATTTTACCCAAGTATGAACCAGGCTAAGTTATACCCGGCAATTAATTAAATAAGCGCCCCTCCTTGAAATGTATTCTGATCTTTGATCCTAATCCCCTTGATAACTGCAGTAGCTTCGCAGATAAATTAGTAGCGGAATATTATTACTAAATATTTGTCGCAGTATTCCCCCCCCCCCCCCCGCATGTTACTCTGGAAATGATCTCGATCAATTCTTAGAGAGCAGAGAGTGTCTTGGTTATTTGCGTCTGGAAGGAGTTGAAGTGTGAATTATGAAGATGGGATTTGGGTTCATGGATATTAGAATTCTTGTTCGGTAACGAGTCTTTTGATTTGTTAATCTTGGAAATGTTGTTGATTAGCAATTTAGTTAAGATTCTTATCAATGGACGTGGAATTTATTAGGGATGAATAATTTGCTGACTTTTATGAATTTTGTAATGCAAATGTGTGCAAATGCTCTCTTCCGTTAGCTCTTCCGGTGTTCTTCCGTTAAACGGGTACCAGTTGACCCAGTTATTGCTAAGCCAAGTTCAAATTAGGAGTGTGGAGCATCGTACAGCTTTCAATTACAATATTTTACTAAAGTGAAATGATATTGTTTACCGTTTTTATATTTTCATAATTCATTCCAAAAAAGTGGCCAGTTTGGCAATAATTCTTAAATAAAACTTAAAAAAAAAGAATAAATAAATAAATAAATAAATAAATAAATAAATAAATAAATAAATAAATAAATAAATAAATAAATAAATAAATAAATAAATAAATAAATAAATAAATAAATAAATAAATAAATAAATAAATAAATAAATAAATAAATAAATAAATAAATAACCATCGCAGAAATAGCTATTTTGGCGATATATCTCTTTCAATAACTCTTACGTTATTTTTTCTTGTAAGTGAAACAGAGAAGAAGAGAAAAACGGTCATTGATGAGCGATGCTCAAGGGTGCAAGTTGTATTTAATACATTCGGGTTTTTTTTTGGTTTTTTTTTTACGCCTTTTTAGTACTTTTACTGCAATTTCGAAGATGAGGATGATTTGAACACATTAAGAGGCACCTCGACTTTGATCAAAATCATTAGAGTCACTTTTTAGAAATAGTTGAAAAACGTGATTTTCTCAATAGCAGCTTCCTTATACGCATGAGCAATTTTGGTGAAAACCGTAATGGTAGTAACTCATACGCCAGATTTGAACATCGTAGTTACAATTCGTTCGTGAGTTATGCTGACCACGTAAACACATACATAGACAGGCATAAACTTTTCTAAATCACTTTTTTGATGTCAAAAACGTGACGAAATGCAAAATAGAAAGAAAAAAAAAATCGAAACATTTTTTTGAGCGAAAATAATACTTCCATTACTCTATCTCTATATATATAAGGCAAAGCCCTCACTCACTCACTCACTCACTCACTGACTCACTCATCACTAATTCTCCCACTTCCCACATAGTCACAACTCTGAAAATCGGCACAAATATCAACAATAGTAAAAATAGAAAAAGTAAACTATTCCGATCTCGATTAACACACTTTAAGGGGTCGAAAAGGGGTCAAATGTTCCAAACGGGGGACATTCGAAAATCCTACTTCCCACATAGTCACAACTCTGAAAATCGGCACAAATATCAACAATGGTAAAAATAGAAAAAGTAAACTATTCCGATCTCGATTAACACACTTTAAGGGGTCGAAAAGGGGTCAAACGTTCCAAACGGGGGACATTCGAAAATCCTACTTCCCACATAGTCACAACTCTGAAAATCGGCACAAATATCAACAATGGTAAAAATAGAAAAAGTAAACTATTCCGATCTCGATTAACACACTTTAAGGGGTCGAAAAGGGGTCAAATGTTCCAAACGGGGGACATTCGAAAATCCTACTTCCCACATAGTCACAACTCTGAAAATCGGCACAAATATCAACAATGGTAAAAATAGAAAAAGTAAACTATTCCGATCTCGATTAACACACTTTAAGGGGTCGAAAAGGGGTCAAACGTTCCAAACGGGGGACATTCGAAAATCCTACTTCCCACATAGTCACAACTCTGAAAATCGGCACAAATATCAACAATGGTAAAAATAGAAAAAGTAAACTATTCCGATCTCGATTAACACACTTTAAGGGGTCGAAAAGGGGTCAAACGTTCCAAACGGGGGACATTCGAAAATCCTACTTCCCACATAGTCACAACTCTGAAAATCGGCATAAATATCAACAATGGTAAAAATAGAAAAAGTAAACTATTCCGATCTCGATTAACCCACTTTAAGGGGTCGAAAAGGGGTTAAACGTTCCAAACGGGGGACATTCGAAAATCCTACTTCCCACATAGTCACAACTCTGAAAATCGGCACAAATATCAACAATGGTAAACATAGAAAAAGTAAGCTATTCAGATCTCGATTAACCCACTTTAAGAGGTCAAAAAGGGGTTAAACGTTCCAAACGAGCGATATATTCGAATGTCCTACTTCTCATATTTTCACAATTCTGAAAACTGGTGTGAATATCAATAAAAACAAACGCAGAAAAAGTAAACTATTCCGATCTCCGGTGGATCAAGGGGTGGAAAAGGGGTTAAACGTTCCAAACGAGGAATATTCGAATGTACCACTTCCCATATGGTCACAACTCGGAAATTTGGTACAAATGTCAAAAAAGATTAAACATAGAAAAAGTAAGCTATTCTGTTCTCGATTAACCAACTTTAAGGGGTCGAAAAGGGGTTAAATGTTCCAAACGAGGGATATCCGAATGTTCCTCTTCCAATGTAGTCATTTTTCTGATATTTTTTTGCAAATGGTAAAAAAATAAGTCATTCCAATATCGATTAACGAATTTTTAAGGGATGAAAAAACGACGCAACATTGAAACTATACGAGGATTAACTTAATGTCTAATTAACTTAATTCCAATACAGCTACTACTTTGAAATTTAGAACTAAGAGCAAACATAAATACAATAAACTATTCCAGTTTACTATTCACAATTATAAATTTCGTTTAAAATGTCAACAAAGGAAAGTTCCTATTTTGATAAATCAATTTGTCGGGATCGAAAAGGGAGCAAACGTCTGAAGTGTAGAATACATGAATGTCTTTTGATCGCTAAAATGCTAATGGTAAAATTTCGTAGCGCAGCACGGGTATTCAGCTAGTGCAAACATATGGGTAATAGAAGATAATGAAGCATAAATGTATTGCCAAGCCTGAATGTTTACGGTTTGTATTAGGGTTTCTATAGCAACCCTATAACAGTTTGGTATAGAAATTATAAATTATTTGAGTGTTATGAGTAGTTTGGTAGCGTTATCGTTGAAATTTGGCGGTTTTTATCTGGTACCTGTCTAACGGAAGCGTACTCTTAATTTCATTACAGTAGAGTAGCATTTGCCCTTAAATTTTGTCAATTACCAAATTACTTTTTTACTCTTTATAAATATTCAAATAATTATAATATAGATTATTTATAAATATAAATAAATAAACATTCTTTTCATGTATCGAAAATAATAATTCCCAATTGCCATTTGAGTATTTTAATAAATGATGATAAATCCAATGATTATTATATTCTGGATTCTGTACTTCTTACAATAAATTTAAAAACTGCCATCTTAAATCAAATTTAGAGAAAAAAAAATCCCCCCCCCCCCCCTTCCCATTCACCGCGTAAAAAATACTTTTTGGGATAGTTATTCAAAATTCTCAGGAGTATCATTAAAATTTATAAACTCGAAAACTCTCCATAAAGTTGACGTTAATTTCAATGATTAAAAATATTATGTGCTAGTCACAGCTTCCTTTTCATTGAATTGATTTGTTAAAAATTAAAATTACTTTATTTAAGGGCAAGGGGATAGATTAAAGCAAGTTTTGCAATCCAAAATACACATTTTTGATACAAAAATACTTTCCTTCTTTATTTTTCACGTGCAAAATTATTTTATTTGTTCAAAATGACACATCAGTCACCATGAAATCGCCAATGTTGTAATAAAGTTTAGACGCATGAGACTGTTATCTGGAAATACCCTATTTCTCATGAGAATACATTATTGCACTGAATATATATACGGAAGTTCGTAAACATTTCCACGTAAAAGTTGTTTTCCCTTGATATTACCCGAATAACAGAAAAGCATAGTAAGTGGGACTGGATATTAATAGGTGGAGCGGAAAAATACAGTCTGTATTATTCTAATATACAAATACGCTATGGATTATAAGCTTATATTTAAGCTTTCACAGTTTAGTGTCATAACACATTTCTATTGCTTATGTGTGGACATTAAAGTCATATTCATACCTATTAATAAATTTTTATAAATAAACGTGGACTAGAACTTTCAAATTTTAATAAAATGTTTGGCTAGTAATAAAATACATAGCAACATAATTTTTTTTTTTATCTCCATATACCAAATTTGTTACAAAACAATATGGCATTTTTTGAGATAAGGCCTATGCTGGAAATTTGATCAAAACTATATTGTTAGTTTTCTTTCTCCGTCATCTAGAACAGCGTTCCCCACTAACTTTTAAATACGGACAGTATGACTTATTTTAGAGTTAGGCTACACTAGGGAAGATTTATAACGGATACGCTAATATATGCCTTTTTTAATTATTATGGCATTTCTTAAAACTATTTTTTTCTTGTCTTAATAAAATTACAATTGATATCTGAATTATTTCTGCAAATAATTACAAATTTATAATATATATATATATTCCAGACAAAATGAAAAGAAAAGAACACGGCCGAAATTTAGAATTTCATCAGGGGGTTCCCCCAAATTTTCCAAACCGTTAAATCTAAGAGCTTTTTCTGTAGATAATCTTTCGAATTGGTTGGGGTTGGGGCATTCGAAAGAATGTCAACAGAAAAAGCTCTTGGATTTAACGGTTTGGAAAATTTGGGGGAACCTCCTGATGAAATTCCAAATTTCTGCCGTGATCTTTTCTTTTCATTTTGTTTGGATTATTATTATTATTATATGCAACTTCTTAAACCTAGCAGCTTATGCGCTGGAAATTTGTTGTATTTTTGTATTTCTTTTGTTTACATGTTTTTTTATTTTATATTTGTAAATTCATTTTTGTTCCTTAATTATTTTTGTATGTTTATATATATATATATATATATATATATATGTATATATATATATTAAATTATATTATTTGTTTCTTGGAAAAGAAGTTCGAGTGTTTTTCTTTGCGAGAAATATCTGTCGTTTGTTTTTAGGTTGAAAAAACTACTTTTATTTTGATGACTACTTTTTTTCATTATTTCATTCGATCATAGAGTATGCATTTTATACAAAGAAAATGTTTAGTTAAATGTTTAATAGTTTTTCATACGCATGCTGAATTTCGTTTTGTATCCCTAATTGATGAGTACAGCATTCTCAAATACATCAAAATAACTAATTAGAATATTTTTTACACATTACAACTTATAGGTTGCACTTATATAAGTTGGCAATGAATATAAAGAGTTTGTGATAAAAACTTAAGCTTTAATAGTTAGCTTTTATAACTCTATTTCGTCAAATATAAGTTTTAATTTGGCTTATAAAAAAAAATAACCTTCTTTGCAAAACAAATTGCTGTTGAAGTAACTGGCAGAAAATCAATATTAGAATCTTACAATATCGAATTTTTATAAAGTTTCCTAAAAGCATATGAATTCCGATACTTTGGCATTTAAGGGATTCGATTCCCTATATAAATTCAATGCAGAGTGATTCTGAATCGGAAACTAAGCAACGCGAGAAGTATAATGCAGATGAAGCGGGATTTTTAAGAAATCTTCGAGAAGATGCACAAATTGATTTTGTGTGGGTGTATTGAGTGGGTTTTGAGTGGTGGTATCATCGGAATTAATGTCACGTATAATAAGATCGCATGCAATTCCAACAAATAGTTATTCGGGTATTTTATGGAAGGAATGAAAAAGGATATATTTTTACACTTTTTAAAATTAACCTATAAAAACAGTTTTTACTTTAAATACTTTATATGCATTGGAAACTTTTATATGCAATTACGACTTGGAGATTTTGAGTTCAGATCGATTTGTTGTTGTGTTTGACCCCAACGAAGAAATCCACGACTCTGTGCCATTTACTAAATTTTTATTTGCCCCAAAAATTTAATAGAATGCATTATCACCAAAAAAGAGTCCACCTGTCAAGTTGCAGCTCAATTGCGCAATCGCAAGTGGGTTAATTAGTCCTCCGAAATACACATGCCCACTAGGCTTGGGAGATATATCGATACATCAGCGAAAACCGGGGTGAAATCAACATCGTCAAACCGGTGTCATTATTTTCTCAAAACCGATACATCACGATCTTTTTAAACGATACTTGCCTAGCACTTCAAGGACGAAGAACCGTGCCACGATTCATGCGCGGTGTTCCTAAGATACTATAGAAACGTCTTGAAACCGTCGACACCGCGCCGTTTGAAACGAGTTCCATTTGCTTTTGCGCGGTACTTCATCAGCAAGCTCCCATCGTGATAATCCTATCTATCCTGCCTTGCATATGCTCGACGTTCCCAATATTGTATAGAAACATAGTGAAACCGTCGTTTTGGAATTCTACTGAGCATTTCCTACACTTTTTGTGTATCCTTTTTTTTTTTTTTCTTTTTTTTTTCATTATTTCTCTAGCTTGAAAGAAATAAAATATTACATTTTTATATTTTGAAATCTTTTATATTAATTTCAAGATTTTTTGTCTCTTGTTATTATCTAAGTAAGCATAACTTTCGGGTATATAGCGTGTTATGAAAACGTTATTTTGTAGTGTTTTGTAAAAAAAATATACACATAGTCAACATCGCGATATATCGGGACATCGTGATGTTTGCTTCCCGATATATCACGATGCAGAAATGATAACATATCCCAGGCCTAATGCCCACCACCAAACACACATCCAAAATCATAGTCAACATAAAGGATTAAAACAAAAAAATATTGGTATTTTCTCCATCACGAGCAAGTTACCTTATAAATAAGCATCCTAACGTAATATGAGACGTAATATGACACTAGGCACACCTGATAGTTGTGTGATTAGAGCTCTAGCTTCTCATGCCAAAGTTGTCGGTTTCGAATCCCGGATGAGGCATGGATGTTCGTTGTGGTTGAGAATTCATGTTAAGCTGTAGATCAAGGTTTGGTTAACCATCATTGTGTACAAATATAGGTCTTTGAGGGCACAAACCAAACCAAAGCTAAATATACGAGAGTTATACCACGACATTGCATCTTATCTCAAAATTTTATTAAATAGTGTCATTAGTATTTAAAGATAAAATCACCTTATGGAAATTGAAAATAGTATGGAAACCCCCTCCTAAAGAGTTGGTGCCTGTATTTTCTTCTAAGAGTTATGATCAATTCTATTACTACCTATCAAACTTACAGACACAGCAGATTCTATGATAGTTTATATCTAAAGTCTCATTTACACGCTACCAGTCGGAGTTCCATTTATGTGACGTCAGTGGAGCAGCCTCTGCGCCATCTATCGGTGGTCACTGAAGAGCATAGGTGATTAAATGATGGAAGTCACCGATGCCAGTGAATAGAAAAAGTTTGATCTACTGGAGCCAGTAGCCAAATGACGTCACGTAACATCAAAGACTAGTAATCTCAATCAGCACGTCAACTAGCAGAGTATAAAAGAATCTATATTTTATAATATATTACGTAATTTTATTGACGCACTTTATTAAAAATCTACCATTTAAAATTGTAAACTTAACACTCAACGTAAAAAAAAGAATATACAAAATATTTCACTACTTCACCAGCTGGAATGTCATAAAACTTAACAATCTCACAAAGAAAATTGAATTCGGGGCTTAACTTTATTCAAAATTGCAAAATGCCTCACTTCTACTTTTATTTTTGTGTTTTCTCCGGCAATCACTTTTTCATACTCAAACTAAAGTACCCCGATAAAAATTTACGGAACGGCGCACTTTAGGCAATTTGTCATTTTTACACCTCTGTCATAAATTTTTGTCATAAACTCTAAAAAAAAAAAAACATTCGAAACAAACTCAGGTTAGGTATTATGTTGATTCTTAGTAGGACAATCCTTTTACTCGTTAACAACCGCATCCAGAAAATAGTAGTGAAGTCCAATTATTTGACATTGGTTATCATAGATACATTTTAGAAGTAGTAAATGAGTTTTCATATTTCGTTTATTACACATAAAACATATTGTTACGAATTTTTGTATATTTGTAAATATTTCGTAGTGTTAATTTTGTAAATAGTAACATTTATGTACATTTCGCATAAGGCAATGCAATAGTTTGTTTCCCCGCAATGTTTGTCTTGATGCTTGATAGCGGGTTTTACAGAGGTAACGCTGGGAAGCGAGTGTTACAAGGAGCAGGGCATTTATCATTATGGTAATGGGAATCTCGCCAAATTGGCGAGAGAGATCTAAGTTGGAAAAGGTTTTGGCGACCATTTGGCGACATTTTCGGTACATGTATCCCATGTACATGTATAGAACTTTTCGACTACGATCTGGAAATTTCTCCAAATTTCTCTCTCTGAAAGTTTCGCGAAGATTCACCACTCCTATATAAGGACGGCCGTGAGTAGGGTTGTCAGTAGTTGGTTGATTTTGAATCACTGAGTTAGTTGTTAGCTGAGTCCGCTAGTTGACTGGATTTACTGAGTCTCAGTGAACATTCCGAGTAGTTCCAAAGCAAACTGTATTGCATTGTCTTTTACGGCGATTTAGCAGTTGTGTTGTCAAGTTTTTAACTGCTGTTTTGTGCTCTATTGTTATGAAAAGAGCTGTATTGTGTGTACTAGAACGAGAAGTTCTGGAGCTGTAAGAGAATCTGTGAAGAATTATATTGGATTAAATTTCTGCAAGTTTTGATCTGCTTTGGCTTCAAATCTTTCGAACCCGTCCACGCAACAATATAAATATTTAAGAATGTCGACTGCATGATTAAAAAATTAGTAAAACCACGTCAAGATTACAAAAAAATGTGTTTTTTGTTCTAAAAGTTTCGTACTCTGGGCATTAAAGATTGCTTAGAGGTATTACTTTTTTAAAAGTTCATCAGAGTTAGATATTGTATTCTGTTGCCGAGTTAAAATTGCAATTTTCTCTTTTCTATAGTGCTACCATCTGCTGCATACTATAGTAATTTCACAAACATTTTGAACTAGTTCTGAATTCTTTAACTTCGGGTTTCAACAAATACCACTATGTTCAATGGCCCACTCCTCCATTTTATTATTATTTTATTATTCAATTCTAAATGTTTCGGAAAGGCCATTAACACGAAAAATTTATGCTCAATGCGCTTTGCCTGATTTTTTTTTTTTTTTTTTTTTGTTACTATCAAAGTTTCCCTGTTAGACTTTAGCGAGAAAACGATTCTTTCGACTCGAATTGATTATGACGTCACTATATCTCAAACAACTTAGCTTGAAAAGCAGCAGCGGAAACCAGTTTTGCAAATTTATCCCAAATCGAGCCAATCGGTATGGGATCTTTCGATTATCTACTAAACATGGATGCCAAACGCACACCAACTATTTGGCAGAAACCTCACGATAACCATGTTTTGACCTCACAACTATAGTTACGTGTTTTGATCGGACTGGTTTCGGCTTTGTTTTGGGTCATTTTCTTTTCTTAATATTTAAATAAATAATTTTCTTAAAGAACTTTTGTTTGAAACTTTAATCAGAAAAAAATTCTTCATAAATATAAAGGTATAGTGGTTAGCGTGCTAGCTTCTAGACCGCGAGGTTGCGGGTTCGAGTCCCGTGTTAGGCATGGGTATTTGTAAATGTATGTTGGCTTGTCTAATGACGAATGTTTCGGCGCATTATAGCCCTCGTGTTGCTGAAGGCGAGAGATAATCTGAAAACAACCAACCATAAATATAAACTAATTTCAATCGTTTTTAAAAAATGCGGGTATTGTCAATTTTAAATAAACTATTCAACAAAAGCAGAGTATTATTATTCACATCAATATTATTCACATTTATTTTTTGTCTACAGAAATGTATAAGTACGAAGTTAATTGCTCTTTGTAAGTGTTAATAAATTTAATAATAATTAGTTGCTAATAAGTTCTAGTAAGTAATTAATAAATATTAACGCTAAGTTAATAAATATTAATTCTAGGTTAATAAATAATATTAGTTGTTGATAAGTACTAATTATAAGTTTTTAATAAGTACTGTTGTAATGCTTAATAAGCGCTAATAGTAAATTTTTAATATTAAATTTTAATAGCTAATAGTAAATTTTTACTACAGAAGTACTATAGTTAATTAGTAGTATGTAGTACATAAGTTGCTAATTACAAATAGTAAGTTTTTAATAAGTACAAATATTAAGAACTATTAAAATTTATCAATATTAGGTTTAAATAATTTACTTCAATTATATTCTTAACGATTATAATTACAGTATAAAAAACTAGCTATAAATTGTTAAGTTAAGAGTAAAAAGTTAATAATAATTATACATAGTAATTCATTAAAATACCTATAAATGTTAAGTTATTAATATCATAAACATTGTTATCTGAATTATGATTTCTTTCAATCTTTTTTCTTTTATGGAATCTGATGTCATCTATCCTCTACTTTTTCATATTATCCATGCGTTTATTCTATCATCCGCTGTACCTCCTATTTGCACCACAGCCTTGTCCATTTTCGGCCCACTCACATACACAGGATACCAGGGGGAAATAACGCGCGCTTTGATTGATCGCATCCATTTCGTGGTCCACTGCAACAGATAAAAGGAACGATGCCGAGAGATCTTTGGATTGAGTAATAGACGGGCCGGATGATATCGTCAGCGTGTTTGGGATAGTAAACAGGCTTCTCTCATTGAAGTGCTTTTGCTAAACGTGGGCTTAATTTCGCCGCAAATATTAATATTATTAATTATTTTAACTAAAGATATTGTTACGAATTTCTGTATATTTGTAAATACTTCGTAGCATTAATTATGTCAAAAGATAAATTCATGTACACTTCGCATAAGGAGTTCTTTACTTGGCTTCCCTGCAATACGTGTCTTAATGCTTGATAACGAGTTTTACAGAGATAAAGCTGGGAAGCGAGTTTTACAAGGAGCAGGGCATTTAACATTATGGTTATGGCAATCTCGCCAAACTGGCGAGATAGAGCCAAGTTGGCGACAGTTTTGGCGAGTAATTTTTGTCGCAAAATTTGGCGAAAAATCACCAAATTTCGCCAAAATTGGTGACCATTTGGCGACATTTTCGGTCCCCATGTATAGGACTTTTCGACTACGATCTGGAAAGTCCTCCAAATTTCAATTTCTAGAAGATTCACGAAGGATTGACTTTCCTATATAAGTCCAGCCATGAGTCCGTTAGTTGACTGGAGTGAGTTGACTGAGTTGAGTTGCTGACTGAGTGGAGTTACTGAGTTAGCTGTCTCTCAGCGAGCATTCAGAGAGTTCCGAAAGTGAACTGTATTGCATTGTCTTTTGCAGCGATTTTAGCAGTTGTGTTGTCAAGATTTTAACTGCTGTTTTGTGCTCTATTGTTGTGAAAAGAGTTGTATTGAGTCTACTAGAACAAGAAGTTCCGGAGTTGTAAGAGAAACTGCGAATAGTTATATCGGAATAAATTTCTGCAAGTTTTGTTCTGCTTTGGCTTCAAATCTTTCGAACCCATCCACGCAACAATATGTAACTATATTTAATAAGTCATATTTTTAGTTTCAATATTCATTTGAAAATTTGTCTTTTTCTTAAGTATTTAATAAAACTTTGCGATTTAATGTATTTTGGATTCTAACTTTGTTTGGCTCCATCTTTGATTTCCATCTTTGTTTGGCAACAGTGGCGGCAGCAGTAAATCCAGGCTGCATCTAATTTATAAGATTAAAATTAAAATTTACTAATTGGTAGTCAACTTTGACTACATATTTTACTAATTTTCTTAAATGTAGATAGAAATCGCAATTGAAGATAGAATATCTACGGTAGGTAATAAAATCTTCGATAAATAACAAACCTGTTGCGTAATGCACAATTGACGGGGAAAATACACGCTCAAATAAACTGAATCTGACGGTCGTCGAGCGAGGTACAGCCACAAGAGAGAAATTCCTAATAAGCTGCACCGTTGTCATGGTTGCAGCTGCTATTATGAAATCTCCCTCCATGTTAAATGGATTCGGCGTTGGGGCGGCATGCAGCCGCTGCAAATTTTCCGACTTCGGCAGTAATTGTGAATTCTATGAACTTACTAGCTCCTGTGTACGTGAATCGAGATGTGTGGTTAAGAATTCTTAGAATTTTCTTCACCAAACGGAAAAAGTTTCCACGATAAGTGCACACATGTGTTTTCTTGTTCTTATATTAATACTGTTGCCTAGGACGGGTTCGAAGCCAAAGCAGATCAAAACTTGCAGAAATTTATTCCATTATAACTCTTCACAGATTCCTTTACAACTCCAGAACTTCTCATTCTATTAGATAGAATACAGCTCTTTTCACAACAATAGAGCACAAAACAGCAGTTAAAAACTTGACAACACACCTGCTCAAATCGCTGCACAAGACAATGTAATACAGTTTGCTTTAGAACTACTCGGAGTGTTCACTGAGACTCAGTAATTCCACTCAACTAACCAGTCAACAAATTCAGTGACTCAAAATCAACAACTAACTCAGTGACTCAAAATCAGTCAACTCACTGACTAACCTCCTCGGCCGACTTATATAGGAGTCAAACCTTCTTGAGACTTCTAGAAGTAGATATTTGGAGAACTTTCCAGATCGTAGTCGAAAAGTCCTATACATGTACATGGGGACCGAAAATGTCGCCAAATGGTCACCAAGTTTGGCGACATTTGTCGATTTCTCACCAAATTTGACGACAAAAATTAGTCTCCAAAACCATCGCCAACTTGGCTCTATCTCGCCAATTCGGCAAGATTGCCATTACCATAATGTTAAATGCCCTGCTCCTTAAAACTCGCTTCCCAGAGTTACCTCTGTAAAACTCGTTATCAAGCATTAAGACATACATTGCGGGGAAGCAAGCTAAAGACGAACTATTGCACTGCCTTAAGCGAAATGTACATAATTTTTCCTATTTACAAAATTAACACTACGAAATATTTACAAATGTACAAAAATTCGTAACAATACTAAAACTTATAATTGAACCATTATGAAACATGGAGCCCCATTGTAAATAAGTTAAAATAAGGTTTTTTATTATTATTATTATTATTATTTTCTTTCTCACATCATTTTGAACTTGAGTAATTAAGATTATAAAATTTCAATTTACGAATGAATGTGCTGAGTGTAAAGGGGAGAGGAGAGGGATGGGGGGGGGGGGGAGAGTGTCACAGTTCCATCTGCACCAACATTTTTGACCACGGGCCGCCACAGTTGGCCACACATATTTAATTGGCTCCATCATTATTTGACTTTGATTTTTGTTTAGATTAACACTTTATTTGGTTTTCATCTAAATTTTATTCGATGTTTATTTTGCTTCAATATCTGGGTTTCAGTATTTATTTGGCTTTAGTTTCACATGTTCCTACATTGCCATATAAATCTTCTCCTCGAACAGGGCCGACCAAACGGTATAGTGGTTAGCGTGCTAGCTTTTAGACAGCGAAGGTTGCGGGTTCGAGTCCCGTGTAAGGCATGGGTCTTTGTAAATGTATGTTGGCTTGTCAAATGATGAATGTTTCGGTGCATTATAGCCCTCGTGTTGCTGACGGCACCAGATAATCTGAAAACAACCAACCAATCTGCTCGAAGAGACTTTTTAATGCATTTCAGGTACTTGTATTTATGCCCTAATTTTCAAAATATAACCTATAAAAACAAAGATTCTATTATAAATCCTTTACATGTATTGCCAACTTTTGCATTCATTGACATAGCGCCGTTTCTGTTGTAGGCGTGTGCTTGAAGTTTGCATCTAATTTTAAATATTAAAAACATCTCTATTAGCAGCATATACGGTAAACTACTTTTCAAAATTTATTCATTAAAAATGAATACGAATTTATGCACTCATAACCAAATAACTTTTATTTATTCTAATTAAAAGAATTTTATTATTTATGTTAAATTATTTATTTATTGATCATTATTATAAACAACGTTGGCAAAAGAAAAGACTTTCACCAATGGTCAATTAAATGCTATTTTAGCGTGATTGGACAGTTAGTGACCGTGACAACCACTAAAATTTTATAGAATGCATTGCCATCGACATCGAATCTATCAGTGAAGTTTCAGCCCGATTGAATGGCAGCAAGCCAGCAAGTAGGTTAATTAAACCTCCGCAGATCTGCACGCAGTCAACATACACAGCTCCCCCCCCCCCCCTCCCACACACACACAAAATCGAAGTTAACATAAAAGATTTAATAAAGTTACTGATCCGTTGGAAAATTTCATGATTATTTGTTTATAGCACACATGCTGAAAAAGTAAATGTTTCTAAATAATAATACCTGAAATAATTCAACAGAAAATATGTGTCTGTAGCACTCTCAATACCGTAACATACAGGACAAAAAAAAATAACGATTTTCAAGTAAATACACAGCCAGGTACTTAATCATTCCAATTAATCTCACATTAAGCTGCAAAGCTATCTTCCAGCAAAGCCAATAACATTTACATCCTCCTCTTTCGGCATTAATGACTTATCGTGCGCTATTTTGGTAACACTTTAGCGAAAGCTATGAATATATCAAAATGAAACAGATGTCGATTTATTCTATTTATAAACGCAAGGTTGGCCAAGTGCTCGTATCTATCAAGATTACAAGTACACGATCAATAACATCAACCAAATGAACTTTTATTTTTATACCTGGGGAGAAATCGAATTTTATGATATATATTTCCGTATTTCAAGTAATTCTTTTGCATAATTTGCAGCTGGGAGCTCTTGAAAATGAAACGAAATCGGATTATTTGATCTCTGTAACAATTGAGGAGAATTAGTTTCAACCAGGAAATGTAGAATTACGTTATCAGAAACTTTCTTTTTGGCCGGTTCGTTAGCGTTAGGTTTGATAACTACGAGTGTTATGTTCATTTAGATATTGTAGGTTATAAATGAGTTAATTTGGATATCTTGTATCGGGAAAATGAATTTGATTTTTAAAGTAGAATAAGCGTGTACATTTTGTAAGTAATTTGTGATAAGAATTTCATAAGATTATTATTCTTTGGTAAAAAAGTAGCACAGGGTGACTATAATTTATTTAAATTTTCAAAAGCAACAAATAATGTAACCCCCCCCCCCCCCCAAAAAAAAAAAAAAAAAAAAACTTTTTAATATAAATCCTTTTTTTTGCCAAATTTTTATATGCGTTAACACAGTGCCGATTCTGCAAACAGCGTGTTCTTGGAGTTTGCATCTAATTTTAAATATCAAAATCATTTCATTCAGCAAAATGTGCCGCAAACTACGTTTCAAAATTTATTTATTAAAAATGAAAGCGAATTTATACACTCACATACAAATATAATTTATTAATTCTGATTAAAGTGATTTTATTATTTATTTACTAAAAAAATTTAGCAACAGGAAATACTTTCTTCATTGGTAGGTTAAATCCCATTTTAGCGCGATTGGATGACGGCAAGTTGGTTTATTAGTATTCCTTAAAATATACCTTTTAGTAACAGTTACAGTCCCAAAATAAGAAGAATGTATTGTCATCAACATCGAATCTATCTGCCTAGTTTCAGCCTGATTGAATGATTGCAAGGGGGCTAACTAGGCCTAAGAAGATTTTCTCACCATCGACACACAAAATTAAAATTTATATAAAAGATTTAAAAAGGACTATTGATCAGAATTAGCTGAAATGTGTCTTAAATATAAGAAGAAAAAAAAAAAGGAAATGGTAATACAAAAGGAACTATACCAAACAGTTTTTTCTTACACCTGACTATTTTCCACTTCTTCAGGTCATTGTGAACAGTTTCTTTTTTTATAACTTTTTTAAAAATTGAACTTTAATTATAATCACCTTGTATATAATATTAATTTTATGTCTCCCAAAAAACTGCAACTTACAATTTAAAAAAAACAACAACTAAATATTCTAATTCAGTGTTTTATGATATTATATGTAAATCCTGAGTTTTGTTGACCCGTGTTGGTATGGGTGTTTGTAAATGTATGTTGGTTTGTCTAATGACGAAATGTTTCGGCGCATTATAGCCCTCGTGTTGCTGACGGCGCCAGATAATCTGAATACAACCAACCAACTGAGTTTTGTTGAGTTTCTAAAGTGAGGTAGAATGCATTACAAATAATGTAACACACAAATCATATCTCATCATGTGCACGACGGATGTTTAATGATTAAAACTCATATCCATTGCTAACATATGTGCTTCTACAAACAAACTGAGAGGCGACTTCAAATTTAATTACCTCTTAGAAGATTATTCTGAATTTGTTTTAGAATATGGAGAAAAGTGAGTGGATTACGACAAATCCACTGGTCTGCCATGGCAAAAATGGCCGAAACAGGTCAAATGTAGACTTTTAATAAGTTGAACTAAATCTAATTGCCAAATGCGCCATAAATTGCCAAATAATGAACATCCTTTTTCATTTGGTAACTATCGATCTTTTGTTTTCAAATAAGAAGGTTCCATACGATTCAGATATCTGGCGACGGCTTACTTGCATCTTTTAAAAGTGAGCCAAGTTGACAATAAATATTACGTCATTAATAGCGTAACAGATGTCGACAATTTGGCTTATTTGTAAAGTATGAACGTTTTTCAAGCAGGAAATTAGAAATCGTCTGCGAACTTTCTCATTGAAAATCAAAGTGCTGTAGGTTACCAGACGAAAAAGTTTGTTCTCTTGTTGGCAAGTTATGACATATTTGGCAATCGGATTTTAGTTCAACTCATTCCAAGTCGATTTTTGATCAGTTTCGGCCATTTTTGCCACGGCAGACCAGTGGATTCGTAATCTACTCACTTTTCTCCAATTTCTATAAAAAAATTCAGAATGATGCTCGATGAGGTCCAAAAATTGCATTCGCCTCTCTGTCTATTACCCTGAATTATCTCTGTATTCGGCCGACCAAACGGTATAGTGGTTAGCGTGCTGGCTTCTAGACCGCGAGGTTGCGGGTTCGAGTCCCGTGTAGGCATGGGTGTTTGTAAATGTATGTCGGTTTGTTAAATGACGAAATGTTTCGGCGCATTATAGCCCTCGTGTTGCTGACGGCGCCAGATAATCTGAATACAACCAACCTATCTCTGTATTCGAAGTTGTACGCATTGGCGCTTGCGTTGAAGCTGATAGTAATTTTACTGTTATTTGAAGACATTTTTTAAGCTTTCAAAGGAAGAATGAATTATAGATTTTTTCTAATAAAAACTGCGTCATCATTGTTTCTGAGAAAAATATACTATTGCTCTATATTCCTTTGGTGTCCTCAGAGAAACATTTTTTCGAAAAAAATCCGAGAATCCTTTTTTTTTCCCCTGAAAAATAAAAGAACGCGGAATGATGTGTAAATTCGTTCCTTTGTGTCTTTTTTTTTTTAGTAAACAAGTGTTACCGTGTTTATTTCCAACTAAAAAGAATAATACGCGCAGAGGGATTTGTGCTGCCAGATCAGAACATGTCGTTTGCCATGCAAATTAGTATCGTTTTTGCGTTTAGGGGATTTCATGGCGCAGAAAGAAGATTTTTTTTTTAGTTTTCCAAGTTAGAAAGCAGGAAAACAAAAAAGTGTGAATCCTGGAGTGTGAATCTAGGAATAAAATCAAAATAAATGGAGGATTTTGCGGTAAAGGATTACCAAAAATGCAGGAAAGCCTTAGATTTGTAAGCTTGGGGAATATCTTTGATGTAGAGGAATAACTTAAAAATCGCAAGAATTTGAATAAAGCAGATTGTTCTGCTAATCTAGAAACATATATTTATTGATTTGAATGTTGGAAAAACAATTATTCATTTGAATTTAAATTATAAAGTGTGCAATAATGTTTTTTTTTTTTTTTTTGAGAAACAAGTAATAAGTTTTAATCGAATAGAAGTTCAGTGCTTATTCATATGTAAATCGATTTCTTGACAAAATATTTTAGACACCAAAATCTTTTTTCTCCGAAACATAAATATGACATTTTTAAATGCAAGCCAAAAGAGAAAAGACTCTAAATAAAACATTAAAGTGGAAATGTTTCCACTCTCTTACTGACAATAGAAGAGACTTTCCTGATAAATTTATGAAAAGGTAAAATTTTAAGAAAATAGTAGTATGATTGTATTTCAAATCTTAAGTTATATTTTAATAATTTTTTTTATATATAATTATATATAATTTTAAAAGTTTTTTTTTTTTTTTTTCAAGTCCTTTGTATTATCTTCGATTTTGTTTATTTACGACTGCCTTTCAAATCTGAGTAACCCTAATTAACCCACTTTCCATCATTTGATCGGATTGAAACTAGGCAGATGGATTCGATGTCGATAGCAATTCATTCTATCAAGTTTTGGGAGCTTCCACTGTCACTAAAAGGTCGCTTTCACGCACGTTTCGGCATAATAATAAATCTCATTCAACCAATGATTGATGAAACGCTTACCTGTAGCCCAAACTATTTTAATCGGATTAAATAAAAGATAATTAGACTTTGAATTTGTTATGGAGTGTAGTCCAGTCAATTCAACATTGCGTTGATCAATAAAGCTGTAAGTGAAAGAATTTAAATGATCATTGCTAAAACTCTTTTCCGTTGCCTACATTTTTTTCAATCAGAATAAATAAAATATATTTGGACATGAATGCATAAATTCACATTCAATTCAATAAATAAATTTTGAAACGCAGTTTACGGCATATTTTGCTGATAGGAATTTAATATTTAAAATTAGATGAAAACACCAAGCAAACGCTGACAACAGAATCGGCGCTATTTGTTTTTATGGGTTATATTATTTATTTATTAAATATTGATTTATTAAATATTGATTTATTAAATATTGATTTATTAAATATTGATTTATTAAATATTGATTTATTAAATATTGATTTATTAAATATTGATTTATTAAATATTGATTTATTAAATATTGATTTATTAAATATTGATTTATTAAATATTGATTCATTAAATATTGATTTATTAAATATTGATTTATTAAATATTGATTTATTAAATATTGATTTATATAGCATGTTATCGAGACTTCCTTTAAACGCCATTGAATTTATCTTTTTAGGTATTTCAATTTGAAACAATCATCAAAGTGGAAAATGTTTATTGACGTCAAGAGATTGAGTTTCAAAAAGACGTGTTCATACTTCACTAAGTGGTTCTATACGCTGAAGCTACCCATCTCTCAATGTTAAGATTTCACTTGGTTGGTTGGTTAGTTGCTTGGTTGTTTTTAGATTATCTGGCGCCGTCAGCAACACGAGGGCTATAATGCGCCGAAATATTCGTCATTAGACAAGCCAACATACATTTACAAATACCCATGCCTAACACGGGACTCGAACCCGCAACCTCGCGATCTAGAAGCTAGCACGCTAACCACTCTACCGTTTGGTCGGCTAAATAAATTTTGAAACGCAGTTTACGGCATATTTTGTTGATAGCGAGAATTTAATATTTAAAATTAGATGGAAACACCAAGCAAACGCTGACAACAGAATCGGCACTATTTGTTTTTATGGGTTATATTATTTATTTATTAAATATTGATTTATATAGCATGTTATCGAGACTTCCATTAAACGCCATTGAATGTATCTTTTTAGATATTTCAATTTGAAACAATCATCAAAGTGGAAAATGTTTATTGACGTCAAGAGATTGAGTTTCAAAAAGACGGGTTCATACTTTACTAAGTGGTTCTATACGCTGAAGCTACCCATCTCTCAATGTTTATATTTCACGTGGATTCAATAAGCAAATATGTGCAACAACAATCCTCTTTTCCGGGAACTCAAATATTGAGGTTGTGTCTCCTATTACTTAGCGAGAAACACTTCCAGCTGCAGTATTTCTGAAGAAAAACTTTAAAATGTACGCAAAATTCACGAATAATATTGCCGACTAAACGGTATAGTGGTTAGCGTGCTAGCTTCTAGTCCGCGAGGTTGCGGGTTCGAGTCCCGTGTCAGGTATGGGTGTTTGTAAATGTATGTTGGCTTGTTAAATGACGAATGTTTCGGCGCATTATAGCTCTCGTGTTGCTGACGGCGCCAGATAATCTGAAAACAACCAACCACGAATAATATGAGGACGAGGTAAGTCACTGATAGTGTCAGATTAACTTCGCTTCAATGATTTGTTAGTTTCAAGCGTACGATATTCGCGTCTTACGCTAAACGGCAAAAAACAACCAATCATCACCGTCAAAACGGCGAAATTGGCAATGTGTTTTTCAATAAAAATTACATTATCCTTTCTTACAAGTGAAACAGAGGAGAAACAATCGCTGATAGGCGATTATCAAGGAAAAAGATATTTGTTTTAAAAATATTAATTTTTCCACTTTTTACGCTTTTTGCATTTCTAAGGATATTTAACAGGTGGGGTTGTTTAGAATCGTAAAAGACATTGCCACAGCTAATTACAGCCACTTTTTGTCAATAGCTGAAAAATACAAAATCTTCTATGTCAGTTACCTTATGCGCATGCCCAATTTTGGTTAAAACCTTATTGACAGTTCCCATGGCAACCACTAATCCGTAAACAAAATTTGAACATCGTAGGTCATTCCGTTTGGGAGTTATGCTGACCCCAGAAAGACGCACAGACATATTTTCTAAACCACTTTTTTGAACTTGGTACATTTAAAAACGTGAATAAATGCATAAAAAAAATTTAATTTTTTATCAAATTCAATATTTTTTTTTTTTTTTTTTTTTTTTACCCTGTGTTAACACATAGGTAATTGAAAGTAAAAAATCTAAAACCTAATATCATGAATTCATCGCCGACCAAACGGTATAGTGGTTAGCGTGCTAGCTTCTAGACCGCGAGGTTGCGGGTTCCTAGTCCCGTGTTGGCATGGGTGTTTGTAAATGTATGTTGACTTGTCTAATGACGAATGTTTCGGCGCATTATAGCCCTCGTGTTGCTGACGGCGCCAGATAATCTGAAAACAACCAACCATGAATTCATCACAGCTCTGATGTATGAAAAAAATATACAATTCATTTTTTAAAGGTGTTAAATATCAAGCAATGGAAACTACGTCACATTTCCTTTTCCAATGGATATTGCTCAAAATGTGTACAGCTTATTATATTTCCTGGAAGCAAATAAAATATCAAAATTTCTTTCAAAATGTGCAGTTACGCAACAGTTAGCTAAATTATTTTCATTTAATCGCACCAAGAAATACTATTTTGAATTACGAGACGTATTTGGCTGTGTTAAGCACTTTATAAGTGGCAGAAATTGACAGTCGGTAGTTTCAAAAAACAAAACAAAAACAAAAAAACTATTTTGAAATTGAAAAATTGCTCTCATAAGTTTAGATTTCATTTTATTTATTGTTTAGACACTGATTGAAAATGACGGATGACAGTCAGTCGTCTGGAATCACCGATATGTAAGTTTTTAATTTTAAATCTTGCTTTCAAAGTCGGTAAAACATTTTTTTACTCGCTCTATTGTAAAATAGGGTTCAGATTTACCGTAAGGTGCCTCTTGGCTACTTTTTGAAAGTTGGCGATTTGACGCCGAATGTGGCAACTTGATTTTCCGGCAACCCCAGTGACAGTTTGCATTTGGAAACACAGTCTTTTGACGCCATTTTGGATTTGGCGACACAACCTTTTTACGTCATTTTAACTTGGCGACATTTTCGAAAAGTCGCCAAGGTACAGTGTAAGGTAAATCATAACCAAAAAAAAGTTTTGTTAGAGAGCTACGATTAAAGCATTGTTAAAAATAAACTCAACGTTGTGTTAGTCAATTTCGCACAAACTAACTCAGAACTTAACTGGAAATTGAGGCGCAACCATGAAATTTCTTTGGAAGGGCTTTTCATACACGAGTTTGCTACTGTATTTCTTTGTATAAAAAACACTATGTAAGACTTCCATCTACGGGTAAAATCCTAAAATACGTTACACGTTTGGCGCGATTTTAAAAAATATCGCCAATGCCAAAATGATGCATTGACGCTTGTCGCCAAACTGTTGCCAACGCCCAAATAACGTTTTTATGATTGTCGCCAAGAATTGGCGAAGAAAAAAACATAAACAATCGTAACCTGAAAATAGGAAATACATAAATATACAATGAAAAAAAAGCATATAAATGTTCTCCTATATCGCCAAATTCACCGTGTAACGTATACTAGGATTAAGCCCATCTACGGATTCTGCACCAAGAGTTGTTTGTAATAATTTCGGTAACCATAAGCAATTCATTTGCTGGTCAAAACCTCTTGTCATTTGAGTTTTGGCGTATGTGTGGATTTTATTTCAGAGGAGCCAAAGAGCCGTTAAGTATACAATTTTTATGATTTTCTCAACAAATATGATATTTATTTTGATTACTTTTATCTTTAAAATTGTACTCAGCATAAAAGAAACTCAAACATTTTTTTCCTTTTCCGTAAGATGAGTACCATTTGGCTCAGTTGTCATCAAACCTAAATGTTTACAGTTTAAATGACGCTTAAATGCATGCCTAAGCCTAAATGTTTACGGTTTGTCATACGATTTCTATAGCAACCAAATAATGGTTTGTTATAGGAATTATATATGATTTACAGATTGTTAGTTGGAACGAGTTATCGCTGTAATTTGGCGGTTTTTATCTGGTACCCGTCTAACGGAAGAGTAACTAATTTAGTTAAGACTGACTGTACGAGACTTCTTGGTGACTTTTCCAGAAAATCGCCAAATTGAAAATGACGTCAAAAGGCTGTGTCGCCATATGTAAAATGGCGTCAAGTCAAAACACGCGGTGTTGCCAAATCAAAAAGGTCACTAGGGTTGTCGGAAAACCTTGGCGACGGATTACCACATTCGGCACAGAATCGCCAATTTTCATTAAGTTGCCAAGGGGTATCGTACAGTAAATGTTAACCCCTATTTTTTTAAAAATGTATTTGAAGTGAGTCCATTAATTTTCTATAATATGAGCAACTTCAAATTTGATACAGATAGAAAAATCTCTTTTGCCCAACTTCGCATTTATTTTAATACATTTGAACGGTTTTTTTTTTTAATGTTTTTTTCTTTTATGACTCAAATCTTAGGTTTCCTAATCATAAAACATAAAAGAAGTTTTGAGAAAAGCGTAAGCATTTTTCGTAAATAGGAATAGTAGTATTTATAGCTCTTTAGATGGGAATTCAAAAATAGTAACAAAATCGTAAAAGGTTTTCTCCCTAGCAAATACTCACTATCGGGAAATAAAGTAGCTGTGCGTACTTTCCCTGACAAGTCTATAGGCATTGGGTTCTTTAAGTAACCGAACACCAGAAAGGTTTTATTGGGTGAAGCTTTACGTCTTCTTTATGGAAAGCTTATTTCTTACTGCTCACTTTTGATATATAAGCTTATGGATAGTTTAATATATTTGGGTACTTATACTAGTGAAACCGATAGCTTTTAAAAGTTAGACTTTTGTTTTACTATAAACATTAAAATATGTAAGGTTTTGCTTCCCATTGTATATTACTAAAAGTAGTGGTTACTGAAGTATTTTTGGTTAAAGATAAAAAATATATATATAGGTGCTTTCATATTATACAGGCAAGCGTTGGTGAAATGCTATTTTCTTGTTGGCGACCGAAAATTCGAATTGCCTAGTCTCCTCTGGTATCTGGTTTGGCTCGGACTTTAATCCTTTTCATGGAATGCCTCAGCTGCGAGTTGCGACGGCCAATCATCGGAATCGAACTTTTTGTTTTGTTTTGAAACCACCGACTGTCTATTTCTGCCACTTAGAAAGTGCTTAACACAGCCAAATACGTCTCGTAATTTTGAGCATCTAGAAGAATACGAGATCGAAATCTTCCAGTGTAAACCCCTCTCTCCGACCCCAAGACACCAACCAGAGGACATTGAGGCCACGACA
The DNA here is from genome assembly GCA_963978545.1 of Linyphia triangularis. NCBI lineage: Eukaryota > Metazoa > Arthropoda > Arachnida > Araneae > Linyphiidae > Linyphia > Linyphia triangularis. The sequence continues at coordinate 2,785,887 of OZ021729.1, forward strand.
GATTTAATGTGCACCAGCCCCGATTAGGTACACACCGATATTTGGCGGACCGAGGACAGAACCCTCAACCCTCCGGTTATGAGCTCGATACTCTACCGCAAGACTATCGGGAGCCCAACCGAACTTTTAAGCTAGGCGTCCACTATCTCTGAGCAGAGCAGAGCGGAGTGGATTAGATTAGAGCCAATTACAAGGCTATCAACGTCCATTGTAGCACGAGACTCGTGCTACAGTAGACGTTAATAGCCTTTTAATTGGCTCTAGTCCACTCCGCTCTGCTCTGCTCAACGATGGTGGACGCCAAGCTTTAGACAGACTTAGATAACCCATTTGGAGAACTTTTTGTTTTCGCCAATGGTCGTCGGGTTAATTCGGGAGTACCAAAATTATGAAACTTCCTTCAAGGAGTCCAGCACAAATCTAAAGAAGAGTTTTGAAATATAAGTGTTGAAATCTAATGAGATTTGTTATTATCAAAACTACTTCATTTTGAATAATACTCAGTGTGGCTGTCTCGTGTATAAATAAAAAATACAACCTTCTAGACACCACAGATCTCTTTTGTCTCAGGGATAAAGTTGGGAAAGCAAAGGTCACACGATCTATTCCCGGCTGCCGCATAGAAGAGCGCAATGCGTTTTATTCAGTTTAATTATTAGTCGGATAGTTCTTGTTCTATTTATTTTTACTTAAATCCCACCAATTGTTCAAATGCAACTATTTGCTATAGCTAAAATAGTTGCCATTTTTGCAGAATTATTTAAAAAATACTCAATTTACAATAAGGATTATGCATGTCACAGGTCGATTGCTATCTGGCTTCTTACTAGTTTATTATTGTTTGTGTTTGAAATATTATTTTACATTTTTTCAAAATATAATCAAATGTATATTTATAATTTGTAAAATCTTTGTCTTGTATTTTGACCATTAAATGTTTAAGGCAATCTTTATTATTTAAACAAAAACGATTTAAAAAAAAATCATAATACATACCTCCAAATCATATCATTGTCTTGTTCACAAGTTCACAATGTTTTGGAATAAGTAAAAAGAAATTTCCAAAGTTGTGTTGTGAATAGTCCCAAGCAAGTAACAAATTTTCCAATTCTAAGTAACCCTACTCTTAATTCAATTCTGTATAAGGTCAATATAGTTTATTCACCAACTTACAACTTTAATGGTTGATTCTTATTTTAACTTCTGAGTATAATATCGATCCAAATACAACTAGAAGTGTCGAACATTGCATAATTTTCAATCATACTCTATGAATTCAAAACGTAAGCCAACTTGGCGAGTTTGTCGATACTTTTGACGATAATTATTTTATTGAGGAAAACATACCACCGAATTGGCAAGGGATGTTGTGGAGGAACTATTTTTGGTAATTTTTGAAAAACATAAATTTTACAATGACAACTACCTTATGCGATATTTTGTCGAAAACTAATGCCTAGTACCATGATCATCAAAGACTCGAATACAAAATTGAGCATCGTAGGTTGGTTGGTTGTATTCAGATTATCTGGCGCCGTCAGCAACACGAGGGCTATAATGCGCTGAAACATTCGTCATTATACAAGCCATCATACATTTACAAACATCCATGCCTGAAACGGGACTCGAACCCGCAACCTCGCGGTCTAGAAGCTAGCACGCTAACCACTATACCGTTTGGTCGGCGAGCATCGTAGGTCAAACCGCTCGTGAATTATGCTGACCACAGAGACACGCATAGTTATTTTTTCTGTGCCACTTTTCGACTCAGGACCTTCCTAAACGCATATAAATGCACACATTCAAAATTTGAAATTTTCTTTTTGACCGAACGAATGCAATGCTTTCATTACGATACGTTTATTATGTTAACATAAGGATAATGGACTATTCCCGCATTTTTTAAAAACAAGTGAAATTAGTTTATATTTATGAAGAATTTCTTTCTGATTCCAAATATTTCAACAAAAGTTCTTTACAAAAAAATTAGTTATTTAAATATTAAGAAAAGAAAATGCCTCAAAACCGAGCCAAAACCAGTCCGATCAAAACACACAACAAAATCTGTGACGTCAAGGGATCCTGCAGTTTCTATGGTTATCGTAAGATTTCAGCCAAATAGTTGGCGTTGAAACAGTTGGAGCAGGTACACCATTGCCATATCACATACAGGTTGGCGCGATTTGCAAGAAACTTGCAAAACTGGTTTTCACGGCCGCATTTCAAGCCAAGATGTTTAGTATTTCTTGACGTCACATTCAATGAATCATTTGCTCGCCAACATCTAACAGGGAAATTTTTATTGCAAATAAAAAAAAAGAAAAAGCGCACTGAGAAGAATGTTTTATGTTTATGGTCTTTTCGAAACATTTAGAATTGAATAAAAAATAAAAAAAAGTTGGAATTGTCAGTTGAAAGTAACAAGTTGGATTGTGATAATCAATGTATGTGCTAATATAACGTGCCACTCAGATGACGTTATTAACCCTTTCAGGCCCAGTGATGCCAATTGGAATCAAAACATTTACGAATTTTTTTCTCCTCACCTAATACTCCCAGTGAATTCGAATCAACGTTTTTACAATCATCGAACTATTATCTGCCCAAATATATTTTTCTTTTTCACCAATATATGGCTGCACGGGTTCTGTTGATGAATGAAATGAGGCTTTTTTATGTTTTCTCAATTCAGAAAGAGATGCCGAAATTAATTTCATTTTTTAAGTAATTTAAATTAAAACACTCTTTCAAATATGTTCGTATTATTTTCTTTAATACTTAAAAATTTTATATTAACCATTTTTAACGAATAAATATTTTAAAATTTTAACATTTGCGATGATTGAAAAGTGATGATTCCATTTCGCATCAGTGGGAGTTGAGTACAACTCAACACCTTTACCCGGCTATATTATTTATTTTAGATTCGTACTGTTATTACCACTGTATTGCTATTTTTTTCTAGCAGAATTCACTACGTTAAGATATACTTACAACTAAATAGAAGATTTCAAATTTTATTTCATTTATTTAGAAATGCCGAAGCGAAATAGCTTAGTCTTGTCCGATACTTAATGCCCAATGATGCCATTTGGAGTCATTTTGAATTTTAATTAAAAAATTAAACAAAAAAATTTGCTTTCATCCCTGTTATTCTGGATACCAAATGAGTATATTTTATAAATTTCAGATTTTTAAAATGAAAAATAAATATTTGGGACTGAAAGCGTTAAGCAATGTCCCGATAAGTCTAGTTTAGCATACTTTCAAACTGAACTACAGATTCGAGATGTTTTTAATCGGTCCCTTACAAAAGCGACATTTTGAACTCAGCTCTATAAGTTTTAGAACCAAATTTCGTGTTCCAGGTCCAGCGATGCAGCATCCGACACAACGGATGAAACGTCGACGACAAACGACACGACAACGGGTACGACCCACGACACGTCAGACTCGACACGTGGTACAGAAACCGACACGAGTTCGTTTACCGACGGGGAACTTTCAGAACTGACCCAGTCGGATACAGAAGAAGGAGACAAAGACTTGGATGTGACTGGATGTTTGCTACCCGAAGATATTTTGTGTTTCGATGATGGACGCCATGTTAGGGCTGAAGAAGATAATTGGGCTCAATGTGCTGTACCCGATCTGGCGGACATCGTCATTGAGGCTGCAAGGGACATCAAAGGTTTGTCAGTGATTGAGGGTATTTTCTTGCCTTTTTTCTTGATGTCCTACTCCCAGAATGTCCCACCAAACTGACCCTCTTATCCGTTACATAGGATGTGCTCCATAAATATAACACGTTAAAAAACACACAAAAAAACGATACCTTCCCCAATGGCAGAGACCATCGATATAAATAAACAACTGGATAGACTGCGTAACGCTGGGAAAATGAAGCCGTGCCAGATGCCGTTGGTGGGATAAAAAATACGGATTGCCGAGGATTGAAAATAAAATTTTGGGTTGTACACAGCAGAAATGTCAATAGTAGACCTTAATTAGTAATAATGTACAAAAAAATATATACTATAGCACTTTACAAGGTTTTTCGCATTTCCATCCAACTATAAAAGTGTACTGTGATTGGTTAATCTTCCCACCAGCTTCGCAATCCCCGGAGCGTTTTTCTCTTTGCATTGACAATGGAGCAGTCTATCCAGTTGTTTATCTATATCGATGGCTGAGACGTGTCCTGAATTTTAGTCAGAAAAATCTGGCCACGTTAATTATGGTGCATTTAAGATAATTATTTATTTTTCAAGAACAACAATACTTGAAAAGTAAACTCAATATTTAAACTATTGGGAATTAATTTTAAAATTAACAATTATTTAACTTACAGTTCTAAAAGAGATTCGTAACAGGCAAAGTAGTAGAAAAGACATAAATCGTAAATAATTCCAAGATGTGTTTTGCAATGAAATTTTATTGTTTGAGACATAAGTACCAGTAATGTTCATTTCATTACATTTCTTTCATCAATTATTTTCAATTCTTTGAAATCATTCTAAACTTATTTTTAGGCCCTGAGCTAAAAAATCTGATGGAAAAAGCTTCAACTGAACAGAGGAAGAGAATATTAGAATTGATACCATTAAACATACCTCAGAAGTTCTCTCTTGATGTTCTAGGTAATGGAAGGTATTGGGAAAGACAATGCCTTGAAAGATTTTCTTTGAGTGAAATCTGGAGGTACCACGATGACTGGAAAGTAATGTTTGTAGAACTTAGTGTAGAATCTTCCATCGAAAACTTCGTTCCTGGTGCCTCTGATATCGAACAACTTAAAGAACTCCTCACAACATTCCAAGAATACAACCACCGTCTGAAAATTAGCCATTTGCAAAAAAGTGAGAAAGAATCATTGAAAGTGGATTTGGCATCGGAAAATTTTGATGACCACCTTGATGACTTTTTAGCCAAACCAGTTTCCTCTGCCAATCTGATAGACTTCGAAGTCGTCCTGTCCCTCTTGTCCGAGCTCAAGGAACTCACCTTGACTTTGACTCCTTCCTCTTTGGACAGAGAGGAACTTCGAGTTTCCGTCCCAGACTTTAATTCCTTGCTGAGGGGTCTAAAGAACCTGCGGAAGTTGGAAAAGTTTCGATGTTCCAATGCAGCATTCCCGAACGATCAACTGAAAATCTTCTGTTGCACGTTCCTGGAACATAACTTGCTCAAGGAGCTGGATTTGTCCCGCAACTTCATCGACGATGAGTGCTGCGGCTTCATCGGAAAACTTCTGGCGTCGTCCTGTCCCCTGGAGACGTTGGTCCTCAAGTACAACCGAATTGCCGACGAAGGAGCAGTGGAAATTGCTTCGGTGCTTGCGGTGAACAAGAATCTGAAGAGACTGGACTTGTCTTTGAACTGGATCGGGGAGGATGGGGGTGAATTTCTGGCGAAGGCTGTCTCACGAAACGCGACCATCGAAGATTTGGACGTGTCAAAGAATAAGTTTGGAGCAAGAGCTGGAATGTCCTTTGGAGATATGGTAATGGTTTCAAAGAGTATTATATCCTTGAATATTTCGGAAAATAACATTGGAAAGGTAAGTTCCTAAGTTCTTTTTTTAGTGTATATCTACATTTTTTACTTTCAATTATCTATATGTCTACATAGATACTGAAAATATTGGGCAAAAAAAAATTTCATTTTTTAAAAAAAAAATTTTAACATTTCCACACAACCTGGGTTAAAAAAAGAAAAGGTGGTCTAGAATACTGCCTGTGTGTCCTCAATCAGCATAGCTTCCAAATTGATTGGCATATGATGTTCAAATTTTGCATCCAGGTTACTGATGGCAATGGGACCTAATGTCAAAAGGTAGTTGCGATTAAAATAATAATGTTTTTCAGAAATTGATAGAAAACAACTCTAAGGATTTCAATAAAAATCACTATTGAAATTCCTCTTAAGGTATTCTTAACATCCTCACCTCCAAAATTCCCTTAAAAATTCCTCCAAAATTCCCTTATACTAATAAAAGCTTAAAGAGTTGTAAAACGAGCGTCTTCAACAAAGATATTTCTTCTCTTGATCGTTGTTCATCAACGATCTTTTTCCTCCTCTCTTCTTACAAAAATAGATAATGTTATCGATAGAGTTATCGAAAAATAAATCACCAAAATTGCCTTTTCAGCGGGTTTTTTTCAAAAGCTTTATAAGAATTATCACCAAAAATATCGCCAAACTGACCATTTTTTTCTAAATGAACGATAAAAATATAAAAATAGTAAATAACTCCACTGGTATTAACTATTATTAAAAACTACTATTTTATAACAACGTGCAAAAAATTTAACTATTTTAATCATTTTGAATCAAAAATCGTGGCTAAAGGTAACACTTTTTTGCGAGGAGTGCGGGAAAGTAACTTTTTCGCACTAGTGAGAAAAAGTTTTTTCTCGCACTCTTCGTGCTCAAATATTGTATAGTCTTGACGTTGAAATGACATATTTTCAGAAGAAATTCATTGACTCGAGTTGCCAACATTATCATATATATATATATATATATATATATATATATATATATATATATATATATATATATATATATATATATATATATATATATATATATACGTGCATTTATAAAAAAATATTGTATGCAACACGTGGGCAAATGCTTATTCACACTCGGTAAATTATTTGACACGTGCTATTGCACTCAGAGGATGGCAGACATATTGACAAGGGAGGATGGCAATATTGACAAGGGAGGATGGCAATATTGACAAGGGAGGATGGCAATATTGACAAGGGAGGATAGCAATATTGCCTTGGAAGGATGGCAATATTGCCTTGGAAGGATGGCAATATTGCCTTGGAAGGATGGCAGATATATTGCCTAGGGTGGGGAGGATGGCAGAGAAATTTCCTAGGGAGGATGGCAGACATACGTTAATATCTTCGGCCAACTCAACGGTACCGAATTGTGGAAATTGAAGGCAATTTGATAAATAAAAACACAATACCATTACATCATTATAATGTGGAAAGAAAATTTATTTCTTCTTTCCGACATGCAAAAATATTATTGCTTAAAATCTTTTTTTAGACCTACATTTTAGCACGTTGTTCCTGGATTCTAGTGTTGCTCTAATAAATATATCCCTATCCTGCGGTTCAACTGTTTTTCCTGAAACTTCAGTGATTAGTGTTATGTATGTGTGGAGATTATTTAATAAGGTGGTTCGGAAAGGTCATACAATCTTAAATATTTTCGTGTGGAAAATTATGAATCTCATTATTAAAATGAGTGCGAAATATTACAACTATGAACTAATATCATCTGTTAAGGAATACAAAAAGAAGACTTAAAAGACGGGCCTTACACAACATTTATAAGCAAACCTCTTTGCAATGCTTTTAAAAGTCTTGCAAATGCGTTTAAAACTGGATAAAACAGCTCTTGCTAGTCACACATATGGTGGATCCAACAGAACCACGGTTACTATTGCATCGAGTGTTATGCAAAATGTGTTTGGTATCGACTTTCAACACAGAGTTCTCTTTCTTTGAGCAGAGTTCATCAACAACCTTTTTTCTCTTCTCCCCAGTTTCACGTATAAGAAATTATAATTTAAGAATTATCGAAAAGTATATCACCAAAATCACCAATTTGGCAGAGTTTTTTTTTTTTTTTTTTTTAAAAAGATCCATATAAGAATTTTCGTAAAAAAATATCGCCAAACAGGCAATTTTTTTCTAAATGAATGTTGAAAATACAAAAACGGTAAATAACACAAATCCACGTCACTATTATAATGCAATTGAAAGTTGCGTGATATCCCACACCCCTAGTTATGGGTCAGTTTTTAGCAAATATTTTTTATCATGAAAAAATAATTATTTTGAGGAAATTTGTTATTTTACTTTCATATGTGAAGTTAAAATCTAATGATACGATTTCAAATTAAATAACTAGAATTGTTGCTGACGAAAGTTTAGAAGAAAGTGTGTAAAAAGTATCTGAAAGTTCTAAAGTTCTATTCCATTTCAGAAATCTGGTCGAAAAATCGCGGAAGCTCTGCAAGTCAACAAGACGATTTTGAATCTCAATGTGCTGTTTTGTGATATGTCACCCGAAGATGAAGATATTGTTTACAATCTCATCAGTCGTAATCGGTACGAAGAAAATGACACGGATTACGAATTTAGGAATAAAGCTACCGCCGTGTTTATAGTATAAATTGATACTGCTTTTATTTTAAATAAATATTAAACGACCGTGCAATTGCAGAGTATCTCAAAAGTGCGTCCTTCGGAAACATTTAGTCACAAGGGAATGAAACGACTCGTACACTTAAAACCAGTCACCAGGAAATAAAAACTACTAGAATATTTATTATCAAAGTTACAAAATTTTAACTTATTTTCAGGAGCAAGAGAGAATTCTCGAATTTTTAAAAAACGAGTGAAATTAGTTTATGGTTTTGAAGAATTTCTTTCTGAATCCAAATGTTCAAACAAAAGTTTTTTTTTTTTTTTTTTTTTTTTTTTTTAATTAGTTAATTAAATATTAAGAAAAGGAATTGAACTGAAACCCCGTCCGATCAAAACTATCTGCTATAACTGTGACGTCCAAACATCCTTCCATTTCTATGGTTATCGTGAGATTTCTGCCAAATTTTTGGTATGTGTTTGGTTAGACAATTGCTATATTTAAAATTTTTTACTGAATTATGTGATTTTTTCATTTGATAAATAATTTCAACGATCATGTTACATTTGTGTTTACAGTGAAATGTTTCTGTAAAATAAATAATCACGCTTTGCTGAATACTGTTTACTAATGCCTAACATTTTATATTTATTAACTTTCTAACTATCAGTAGTATACGTTATACTTCTTCAATTACAGTTTTCGATATTTTATTTATTTCGTGTGAAGAATGCACATCTTTAATGTTGTAAATAAATTATGTTACTTTTGCGTTTACTTGCTATATTTGTATTAATCTTAAACAAGACACTATAAATCCAAGTAGTTTCTACGCAATTTTAGACTAATATTTGTATTTTTTAACGTCGTGAAACGCCGCACTGACCGTTCGATTTCTCCCGCTGTGAAGTAGAACCTTAAAAATACCTTTCGTTTTATGGAAATTCTCCCTGAAGATCGGTCAAAAAATGGTCGAAACATTTTCGCTCATATGTCACGTGTTTTTCAACATAATGCATTGGAATTTGGTATACAGAGTAAATGATGTATTCTAAATCGAATGAAATGATAAAAAAAAATAAGCGTTTGCATTGAAATTTTCGAAGATAGTGTTATTTTTACTTAGTAAACAGTCCCTTAAGAAAAATAATTTCATCAGATATATAGAAAATTGTAAACAAAACATTTTGGTGCAAACCGTAAGATTCTGCGATAATTAGAACCGAAGATAAAGCCATCGTTCTGATTTTTTTTGTGGGGGGCACTGTACCAAATTTCAAAGTTGTGACTGCATTGTAAGTGGGGTATTGGTATGATTCTCATGTGGAACCTTTCGACCCCTTAAACTTATTTAATCAAGATCGGAATAATTTGTTGGGATAATCACGTGATCAATATTCACCCACTTCCTTCATAGTAAATCAACTGTCCTGCGTAGCAGTAGCGACATCTAGCAGAACTCTTTTTGTAATCCCTTCTGCGCATGTCATTATTCAGATTGCTTGTAAGCTCGCATCTTAACGGATGTAATGTTTTTCTCTTCTAACAGCTTTTAACTTAAATTCTTTATGTCTTTTCTATGTTCATAATAAACAATGTTTGTTGTTACACCAGTGTCTGTCTGTGCGGTGTACCACTGCTAATCTATATTCTAATATAATTTATTTTATCTATGCTTTCTCTCGGTATCAAATTTTAGAGTTAATACTATATTGAAAGTGGGATATTGGGAAATTCCTCATTTGCAACGTATCAATTATTTTTCGACCCTTAAAAAATGGTTAATCAACAAAGGAATAGTCAACTTTTTTTATGCTTGCTTTTGTTGACATTTGTACCAAGTATCAAAGTTGTGGTTATATTACAAATGGGTCATTTGAATATTCTAAGTTGGAACGGTTGACTGCTTTTCGAAACCCTAAACCTGGTTAATCGTCATCGGAATAGTTTGCTTTTTCTATGCTTATCCCTGTTGATATTTGTACCAATTTTCAGAGTTGTGACTGCATTGGAATAGAACATTGAAATATCCCTCGTTTGGAACGTTTAACCCCTTTTCCATCCCTTAAATTCAGTTAATCGAGATCGGAATAGCTTACTTTTTTATGTTTGTCTTTGTTAGCATTTGTAAAAATTTTCAGAGTTTTGACCATATGGAAAGCGGGACATTCGAATATCCCTCATTTGGAACGTTTGACCCCTTTTCGAACCCTTAAAGTGTGTTATTCGAGATCGGAGTAGCTTACTTTTTCTATGTTTACCACTGTTGATATTTATACCAATTTTCAGAGTTTTGACCATACGGAAAGCGGGACATTCGAATATCCCTCATTTGGAACGTTTAACTCCTTTTTGATCCCTTAAAATGGGTTATTCGAGAGCGGAGTAACTTACTTTTTCTATGTTTACCATAGTTGATATTTATACCAATTTTCAGAGAGTTGACCATACGGAAAGAGTTGACCATACGGAATTCGAATATCCCTCATTTGGAACTTAACCCCTTTTCGATCCTTTAAAGTGGGTTATTCGAAATCGGAGTAGTTTACTTTTTCTATGTTTACCATTGTTGATATTTATACCAATTTTCAGAGTTGTGACCATGTAGGAAGAGGGAGAATTAGTGATGAATGAGTGAGGGCTTTAACTTATATGTAGAGTGATTGTCATTTTGAGTTTTGAATTGAAGGATTAGGTGGATGAAGGAAATGTGTTACAAAAACTAGTTTGAGATATTCCCTCTTAAAAGTATTTACTTCAGTGTTCTTTTCATGGTAGCGCTAAAACTCAAAAGCCGTTAATGTACACATTACCTAGCTAATCTGCAAATTAAATGATTTGCTCCGTTAACGTGCGGAATCAATTTTCCACATTTTACCTAAGTGATGTGCACATTAACGGCTTCCGTATCGTTAAAGCTCAAAAGTTTGTTCAATTGATGATTGATTCGATCAACTAACTTGTTGATTGTTTTATTGTATTAACTTGATTCTTTAGGTATTGAAAAATAAACGACATTATGTCAATTTCAGCGTACAGAAACGTTGCTGTTGTTACAACAAAGATCTTATTTTTAATTTACGAGTGCCTAGTAGGTAATGTACAGATTATCTAGACAATTCACAGATTACCTAGGTAATTTGAGAAATGAATTTTTTTATACTTTAATGAATTACCCAAGTCAATCTACACAAATCGTAAAATAATCTGTAGAATAACTGATTTCTGCACTCCAGCGGTAACATATACTAGATTCCTTTTCCATTAATAAAAATGTATGTTGGTGTTGGTACGCAGCTTGTCAGGGGCTAAAACGCACAGATTCATTCATCGTGAAAACCCATAATTATAAAAACTTTTACATACCCCTTTCATCCACTTAGACTTTCAATTATAAACTTATTTCATATAAAGCACTTGTTCATTTCTTGTTGGGCATTTTTTTTTTTTTTATCATACTAATAAAACTCACTGATGAGGAAGTCTTAGTAAGGATCATTCCCTATACTCGCTGTGTTACAATCTTAAAATCCAGTGCATTTAGAAACTACTTTGTATAATACCTCGAAATTTGGTGAATAAGTACGAAAATGATAACTTAATGAAATGACATCAATTAAAACTCGAAAATAATATCGAAAATATTTTATCTTATAAATGAAAATTAACAAAGGAGTAGGCTATTGTAGGTGGAGAGAATATATATATATCTTTATATATATATATATATATATATATATATATATATATATATATATATATATATATATATATATATATATATATATATATATATATATATATATATATATATATATATATATATATATATATTATATATATATATATATATTAAACACTATTTGCGAGTTTTTGTTATATGTCACGTCATTAAGTGATCATTTTCATAGCTACTCGTTAAATTTTAAGGATTTATGGAAAGTAGTATCTAAATGAACTTGGCTAGAAAATTGTAAAATGGCGAATCTAGAGAACGATTCTTACTAGGACTTTCTCTTAAGTGAACATCAATTTGCTGGCCATACCCTATATAATAATCTTGTGAAATAATTAGCACAGTTTTGGCGCTAATTGTATTTCTTTAATTAAAGAACTGAATAGCACTACGTATCAAATGAAACATTCATATCTATAAAGTATAATTTTTAACATATAATAGGGTTGGGAAGCATAATAAAATTTAGTTTTGCGTAAAGTAATAACTTGCTGACGACATAATTAAACCCAATTTATGACAAAAACTGTACTATTCGATACTTTTACATTTTACTGAGGAAGTGGGATAACTTTTAAAGATCCAGGATTTCTCGCCATACTTCTTTAAATAAAACATGTTTAACGTGTTAATAAAACATGTTTAGTAAATAAAACGTGTTAGTGTTCATGCTGTGACCAATTTTACTTCGTATTAAATCTTTTACTCAGTGAAATTCAAACCAGCGACAATAAAGAAGTGGTTGGGATAACCAGGTACTTCGATAAAATGTCATCAAAATACAATTCATACCGAATCTTATCAGTTAAGAGCCTACTTCATAAATCTCACCGACTTTAAACGTTAATAAAGTTTAAGTCTCCTTCAAAAATCCCTTTTAATCAACATGGCGAATTTCCAGGACAATGCGCATTGAAACAGCTCCAAAACTCCGTCATCTTTTAGTCATAACTTTTAACAACCTCTCAAACAGCCATGACTTGAGATAAGAGCGGAGAATATCCATTCCAGAAAACAGTCCCATTCGGTAATTCCTAAACAAAAGATCTCCACAAGTCATTCAACTTAACCAAAGCATTTTCCTCTTTAATAATATGATGCAATCAACAATACTTTGTTTCTCTTCTTCCCCCCCCCCCCTCCTCTTTTTGATCTTTGTAATGAGAAAAATAAGATACAAAAATAAAAAGAAGTTTCTTGATGTTGCCAATCTCATTCTAAACACGAACAAAACCGTTGATGGACTTTGGTGTCTGGGAGATTTTTGGCGGATGGCCAAAAGGCTGAAATCGCCATCATACTAGTTAATAGGATTTAAGGCTGGTTATCGGTAGAGAAATCCTAAATATTTTCGACATTTATCTGTGTGTTTATGACGGAACTTCTAAATTTTAAAGTAAGCACTGTTTCAGAGATTTAGGCTTGACTAAATTTTTGATGCGAAGATATCTAATATTGGTTATCGGTTTTTTTGAATCTCAGTTGCTTTGAGTTTTATGTTGAAATGTCTGAAACATGCTTTATTTTTCGGGGCAGTAATATTTTTTAATTATAATCGATAGCTTTTTAAATTGTTCAGTACATAAGTAAAATACAACTGATATTACTGCAGTGTAGAAAAAGAATACGTTGTTTTTGTTTTTAATAATGCTTTACCGATTTAGTATATTCAGTTGTAGTTTTTATATTACTATTGTAACAAATAATTTATGTTTAAAAAATTTTTAAGTTATCAATAGTTATCGTGGAAGAATATTTCGAATCAAGGATTTTTTTTTAATTGAAATTAAATCTTATTTCATTTTAGAGAAATTTTTCTGAATTGATTTCAATCTGTTGATAACATTTCCCAAACAGATAGAATTCTGTAACAGTATTTTTACCTCAGAAAGAGAATTCGGAATTTATATTTAAAAGCAAAAACAGTTTCAAAAAGTCTGTACTCTCTTGACATAAACCTTCGTTTGTAGAAAATATGCGTGGAGTAAAAGTTGTATTTGCATAGAAAAGACTGTACATGTCATAAGATAGTCAAAATTACGAATTCATTTTGAAGAAGAAATGAACTCTTTCATCCAAAAAAAGAAACCTTTGCATTATAAAATACTTGCTGTTGAAATGGATTTTTTTACTATCGAAACTAGGGGTGTGAAACATAGCACAACTTTCAATTACACTATATTACTGATGTGGATTTGTGTCATTTACTGTTTTTATATTTCCATCATTCGTTATAAAAAAATGGCCAGTTTGGCCATATTTTTTGCGATAATTCTTAAATGGCTCTTTGAAAAAAAAAAAAAAAAAAAAAAAACTTCACCAAAATGAGGTTTTTGGTGAAAAACTTTTCGATAATTCTTATATTATTCTTTCTTATGAATGATCTGAAGAGAGGAATGCACAAACGATCGTTGATGAGCTATGTTCAAGCAAAGAGAACTCTGTGTTGAAGGCATTCGTGAGGTGGGAATGTTTAGACCACCTGAAGAGGCATTACCACAGTGATTTTGATCAAAATCGTATGAACCGTTTTTTAGCAATCATTGAAAAACGTGAATTTTTTTTAAAGGCAGCCACATGCGCATGCGCGATTTTGACGAAAACCTTAATGGTAGGTCCCATGACCACCACATACCAAATTTAAACATCGTAGGTCAGTTTGTTCGGGATTTATGCTGACCATAGACACAGAGAAAGGCATTTTTTCTAGATCACTTTTGAAATCAAGATGTTCAAAAACGTGGAGAAATGCAAATTTTTTTTTTATGAACGATTTCTATACTTTCATTACCCTATGTATACATATGAATAATTGAAAGTAAAATCATATTTACATAAAAAAGCTACCTGGATTTTTTCAGTAACCTGACAAAAAGCGTCTGATATATGAAAATTGAACAGCGCATTTAGTGCTCACGAGTTATTTCATTCAATGAATCTAATATATACTATCATGAAAAGTTTTCTGGATTGCTACTATAACCAGCAGAAAAAGAAAAGTTAAATGTTTAGCAAAGAAAAATATACAAGATTCCTATTGTTAAGTCGAAAATCGTGCACGTTCGAGCACATTTACTTAACTTTAATATTTTATTAAAATTGCTCAACAAAGAAGCTGCAGTCCTTGCCACTTACATTTTGAATCTCAATGTAAGAGATTTTTATTTGGATAATTACAACTTGGTGGTAATGGATTTTAATTATTATTCGAATTAATAAGATATTCGAATTCTTTTTTTACCACAAAAACTCAAAATATTTCATATGGTTTAACAAGGGGACCTTACGGTCTTGGAAATTCAGAGAGTAATGAGACTCGGCAGATTGGTAGTATACCTTTAAGGGTATCCACACAGTAAAGCAATAAAGTGCACTAACCAGAAGATTCCGAGAAAACAGGCTCTAAAGTGTTATGCACAGCTTATATACTAGTAGAAATATTTGCTCTGCAGCTCCCCGATGGCTAAGTGGTCAGCTTGCTGGGTACCCGTACGGGCGATCCGGGTTCGATACCTCGTGTTGTATTTTTTTTATTTTTTTATAAAGGGGGTCAATTTATAAAGTGGGTTGGGTAGGGGTAGAACAATTGTTCGATAAGTACGGTTAGGGTTTTGAAAATTTCTGACTTCCTGCTTATGTACAATAGGTCAACATTCCTACTCTTCCATATAGAAACTGTTTCTTCATGTTCATTGCGAAAATCATTTATTTCTCAACAGCTTATAATATTTCAAAATTTATAATCACTTGCTTGTGTGAATAGTAAATAGAGTTTTATTGTACCTTCATTAAACACATTACGTATTTAAAAATAAAATTTTATCTTTAATTCAAATTTCAGTTAGCTGTAACAGTTACTTTATAAGTGGGCGAAAAAAAATTAGTAATAATAATAATAAAATAATAATAAAATAATAATAATAATAAAATAATAAAATTATCTCACGAGGTATCGAACCTAGATCGCCCGCACGGGAACCCATTACGCTGACCACTTAGCCACCGGGCGTTGAAGAGCAAAAATCACTACTAGTATATAAGCTGCGCGTAACACTTTAGAGCCTGTTTTCTCAGAGTCTTCTGGCTAGTGCTTTTTATTGCTTTACTGTGTGGATACCCTTAAGGTATACTACCAATCTGCCGAGTCTCATCCCGATCTGAATTTCCGAGACCGTAAGGTCCCCTTGTAAGAGTTATCATGTTAACGTATTTCATTGGAAAGTATTTATAATTGTTTTTACAAAATTCAAATTTTTTTTTAAATTGAATTTAAACGCTAATAAAAAATCTTTATAATAACAATAAAACCATAATATCACCACTTGCACCCCCTGTTTAATAAATAAAGATGCGATTTTTGAAGGTCTAATATAACCCTCGCAAATCGAATAAACGCCCACACGTCTGCACTGTTAAATTTAGCAACATTTACTTTCACCAGTGACTATCGGTTCACTTTGACATATTTATGAAAAGTAGTTTCTTCCTTAAGTATCACTTTTCTTTGAAGATGCATCTTTTCCTGCTTTTCGTCACTCTTATCAGTCTTGATTCTTGTTGAAAATATCAACTTCACGCTCGCAAAAACCGCATAAAATGTCTGTTTACATAAACGAAGCGGATATGCAGGAGATTCTTTTGAGTCCATTTTTTGTTGTTGTTGTTGCTGTTTGTTTTGCTAATTTCTTGACACCCTCGCTGAAAAGATTATTTTGGAAAATGTGTGACATTTGTGTCTACTTTGGAGATAAATTACGGCCAGTTTGTTGGCGGAGCACTTTTGTGAAATGTTTTGTTATGGTGACCAAATGGGGGAGATGTTTATAAAACATCTGAAACGCGAAGAGTGTTTTGAATCTGTGGTTGACAAATTATAAGTTTATTATTTCTGAATAGCATTTTTTTTTTTTTTCTTTCCTAACGATGCCCTTTTTTTCACTTTATACAAAATCAAAAATTGATAAATTATGCATCAGTTTAAATTGTAATAAATTGTAAATTGCGTTTTTTTTTTCTTCCTAACGATGTCTTGTTTTCACTTCATACAAATTCAAAAATTGATAAACTATGCACCAGTTTAAATTGTAATAAATTGTAAATTGTAAATTGCGTTTTTTTTTCTTCCTAACGATGTCGTTTTTTCACTTCATACAAAATCAAAAATTGATAAATTATGCCCCAGTTTAAATTGTAATAAATTGTAAATTGTAAATTGCGTTTTTTTTTCTTCCTAACGATGTCTTTTTTTCACTTTATACAAAATCAAAAATTGATAAATTATGCACCAGTTTAAATTGTAATAAATTGTAAATTGAAAATTGCTTTTTTTTTCTTCCTAACGATGTCTTGTTTTCACTTCATACAAATTCAAAAATTGATAAACTATGCACCAGTTTAAATTGTAATAAATTGTAAAATGTAAATTGCGTTTTTTTTCTTCCTAACGATGTCTTTTTTTCACTTTATACAAAATCAAAAATTGATAAATTATGCACCAGTTTAAATTGTAATAAATTGTAAATTGCATTTTTTTTTCTTCCTAACGATGTCTTGTTTTCACTTCATACAAAATCAAAAATTGATAAATTATGCAGCAGTTTAAATTGCAATAAATTGTAAATTGTAAATTGCGTTTTTTTTTCCTAACGATGTCTTTCTTTCACTTCATACAAAATCAAAAATTGATAAATTATGCACCAGTTTAAATTGTAATAAATTGTAAATTGTAAATTGCGTTTTTTTTTCTTCCTAACGATGTCTTTTTTTCACTTTATACAAAATCAAAAATTGATAAATTATGCACCATTTTAAATTGTAATAAATTGTAAATTGCATTTTTTTTTCTTCCTAACGATGTCTTGTTTTCACTTCATTCAAATTCAAAAATTGATAAACTATGCACCAGTTTAAATTGTAATAAATTGTAAATTGCGTTTTTTTTTCTTCCTAACGATGTCGTTTTTTCACTTCATACAAAATCAAAAATTGATAAATTATGCACCAGTTTAAATTGTAATAAATTGTAAATTGCATTTTTTTTTTCTTCCTAACGATGCCTTGTTTTCACTTCATACAAAATCAAAAATTGATAAATTATGCACCAGTTTAAATTGTAATAAATTGTAAATTGCGTTTTTTTTTCTTCCTAACGATGTCGTTTTTTCACTTCATACAAAATCAAAAATTGATAAATTATGCACTAGTTTAAATTGTAATAAATTGTAAATTGCATTTTTTTTTCTTCCTAAGGATGTCTTGTTTTCACTTCATACAAATTCAAAAATTGATAAACTATGCACCAGTTTAAATTGTAATAAATTGTAAATTGCGTTTTTTTTTTCTTCCTAACGATGTCTTGTTTTCACTTCATACAAATTCAAAAATTGATAAATTATGCACCAGTTTAAATTGTAATAAATTGTAAATTGCGTTTTTTTTTTCTTCCTAACGATGTCTTTTTTTCACTTCATACAAAATCAAAAATTGATAAATTATGCACCAGTTTAAATTGTAATAAATTGTAAATTGCGTTTTTTTTTTTTTTCTTCCTAACGATGTCTTTTTTTCACTTCATACAAAATCAAAAAATTGATAAATTATGCACCATTTTAAATTGTAAGACATTCGCTTCTGACAAATAGTTTCTTTGCAATTGAACAAGGTGTTATTCATTTAGAAACAGAAAATTATTTTTACTTTCAATTACACATATTTTTACATAGGGTAATGCAACTATAGCGTTCGGTTAAAAAAAAAAAAAAAAAAAAAAAAAAAAAAAAAAACGTTTTTTTTTTTTTTTTTTTTTTTCTTTTTTCTTCTTTTTTGTATTCAATGTGTAGGGACTTTAGCAATTTCAATTATTCGATTCCCGATTAAAAATGTTATACAAAAGTATTAAATATAATCAGCTTCTAACATTAATAACGAAAAAAAAATTTTTTTTACTAAATAAAATACTTTATCTAATAAAACACTTTATCTAATAAAACACTCTCAGATGCTTTTGAACTTAATCAAGGTGTTCCTCAGGGAACAGTTCTTAGTCCAACATTGTTTACCTTGTAGGTGGCTGGTGCTGAGAGGGGGATCTCTTCTGGAACATGCATTGGTATATTTGCAGACGACATAAGTCTTTGGAGCTTCGGAAATAATATGACTGATCTTGAGTCTAGACTTAACGACTCTTTAATGGCTTTGTCTAAATTTGCGACAGAACTTAAATTGCGTTTTAATCCATCAAAATCAGTCACCACCTTCTTTACCACCAATAAACACTCATACAATTACCAACTAAAATTGACGTTTGATCTCCAGAAACTTTCCTTTGAGAAACATCCAAGATACTGTACTTTACCCGAAATCATAGGTACACTAGTTTTTTTCAAATGTTTGTAACTGTAATTTAAAAGTAGTTAAACTGTGTTTGCATCAATCATTTTAAAGTTTCGCCCCCCGACTATTCATGCACAAAGTAAGAAATTAATTTAATAAATAATAGGTAAACGTTTTTATTTGTAATTTTAATAC
Source organism: Linyphia triangularis (assembly GCA_963978545.1). Lineage (NCBI taxonomy): Eukaryota > Metazoa > Arthropoda > Arachnida > Araneae > Linyphiidae > Linyphia > Linyphia triangularis. The sequence goes on from OZ021729.1 coordinate 2,805,328, forward strand.
GTTTTAACCTTTAACTGCTGTGGTTGGGTGGTTTTGAGGTTTTTGGCGCAAGGGCTACACATGGTCCATACTGCGCCACACAAATTTGTGAACATCAGTTTAAAGTTTAAGAAACATAGAACCAGAAAAATTAATATAAATGTCAAAGATGTGATAATTTAGGGGGTGGAAGCATTCCACAAAAAATGACTCGCGGTCTGTCAGACCAAGTCAGTTAAAGGTTAAAACGTTTCGAAATTATATGCCCGCTTTTTATTTTTTGGGGCAACTTAGTTAAGTTATCAAAAATTGGTGTAAATCTCGTCGTTGGGTGATCTTGACGGTTCACTGCATGACTTTAAGGCTTCTTTCACATGAGGCGGTGTAGTTGACTCAACTAAGTTGCTTGGTAGACTCTCAAAATGTTGACTTGGCACTTTCAGACGAGGCAACTTGTGGAATCAACTTCTCTTCGGAGGTCAGTACGATGTTGAGTCAACTAGTTAGGATGAGAACGTTAGCGGCACTTGTGCCTGCAAACAAACCGCTTTTAAACCACGAGGTTGTGGGTTCGAGTCCCGTGTTAGGCATGGGTGTTTGGGAATGTATGTTGGCTTGTCTAATGACGAATGTTTCGACGCATTATAGCCCTCGTGTTGCTGACGGCACCAGATAATCTGAATACAACCAACCAAACAACCTAAATGGCTACACTCCTAATCACATGCCACATAAACTAATTGAATCAACTAGTCGCCTCGTGTGAAAGAGGCCTAAGCAGGTTTGTGAGTTTTATTTTTGATCCAAGTTAGTTAACGAAATGGATCGTAATCGAAGTGTGCTGTTATTGACGAAAGGCAAAATTCTTTCTTATAAACAGCGTGGAAAATCAAAGTGTGAAATTTTCAGACTTTTAATTTAGTCGCATAATTAGCAACTTTTTATGTAACGTTTAGGGTCAATTAAAATCCTATGGAAGAGCTACAAAAGCTAAACCACGTAATTGAAAACTGCTTTAAAGGTACCCAAAATCTGGTAATGCAAGAGTTTCTATCCTACCCTCTCAGAAAAATCCTTCAATATTCACATTTGAAATATTTAGAGCTTTTTTTCTGTTGGTTGGTTGTTTTCAAATTATCTGGCGCCGTCAGCAACACGAGAGCTATAATGCGCCGAAACATTCGTCATTTGACAAGCCAACATAAATTTACAAACACCCATGCCTTACACGGGACTCGAACCCGCAACTTCGCTGTCTAGAAGCTATTATGCTAACCACTACACCGTTTGGTTGGGTTTTTTTTTCTGTGGGCAAAATTAATTTCAATTTACCAATAAAATCATAAATCAAGAAATTTTTTATTTTTGGCAAATCAATACTTCCGCATTTTTAATACCAATTTTTTTGCTCACGTTTTATTTTACTACTAAGCGCGGGAAGGGTTTAGTTATCACTTTTAATTTTTGTTATAAAGGAGAGGCCAACCTGCTAGCTCCAGCCCTTTAGTTGTATAAACGATTATTATTAATTTTTATTACAGACGATAGTTTGTTAAAAATTAATAATATAATTTATGTTTTGTATGGTATTTACATTAAGTATATTATTTTTGGACACATTTTATTTTTGATCCTCTCTTGTTCTCTCTTTCAACAAAACGAAAATTGAAGAATAAGATTTATATGCCCTCCGCTTCTGAAGAATGGTTTATTTTTAATTACACACTGTGTTATTTGTTTGAAAATCGAAGTAAATATAATCAGATAGAGTCCGAAAATGTTAGCAACACTATAGAAAATTTCAATTTAAGCACGTTGAGGATATGTAAGGAATCCCATATTTCTTGGCAATAGAGTGGAATATCTAACTTATACTCCTGTACAACTAGGGGTGAGTAACATCGCGCAGCTTTCATTTACACTATTATACTGACATGGATTTGTGTTGTTTACCGTTTTTATATTTGAAACATTCATTCAGAAAAAATGGCCAGTTTGGCGATATATTTTTTACGATATATCGTACATGAGTCTTAAAAAAAACCCTCCAAAATGGCGATATTGACGATATACGTTTCAAAAATTCTTACATTATTCTTTCTTGAGTGCAACAGAGAAGAAACAGTTGTTGATGGACGATGTTCAAGTAAAGATAACTCTATTTTAAATTCATTAGTTTTCAACTTTTTAGAACACCCTAAGAAGCATTGTTACTGTGGTTTTGATCGAAATCGCTAGAGCCGTTTTTAGCAGTTACTGAAAAACATGATTTTTTTCAGATTTTTCAATGGCAACTACTTTGTGCCCTCGCACGATTTTAATGAAAACCTTAATGATTGGTCCCATAATCGTCACTAGCCAGTACACCAATTTTGAACATCGTAGATCATTTCTTCCAATAGCAATAGCTATGCTGACCACAGACATACATTTTTACTAGATCACCTTTTTGAAGTTAAGAGGTTCCAAAACATAGCAATATATATATATATATATATATATATATATATATATATATATATATATATATATATATATATATATATATATATATACACTAGTATACACCTTAAAAGAAATCATCTTCCAAAGAACAATTTCTTTCACAGACGCAATCTTCTCCGACACTCCCACTTTTATTATTTTTCAATATCCCTCGAAGTTTCGCTGTTGGTCACCATCAATCCTTTATCTTGGCGAAAGTTTGCTCCCGGAAACTTCTGTTTGTATCACTTATTTTTAAAGAAAAAAAAATCTATATATAAAATAAGTTTGTGGCAAATATTCCGCCAAAAACATCTCTTCTGAAATACTGATCGCAGAGAAAAGAAATTGACAACTCGTTGTTATCTGGTTTTGAACTCGTGTTTTATGGGACCACATATCTTACGTGATAAAACAAAAAGAGTCGCTCGTTGTTGTAAAGAAAATGTATTTGAAGGCAGCCGAATCTAAAGTTAGATTTTTCGTTGAATAAGATGTGTATTTCTGTTACTTTTTAAATCCTTTGTATCAACTTCGATTTTGAGTGTCGATGGGGAGGGGGGGGGGGGGACCTGAAGAGTTCTAATTTACCTCCTTGCCGTCTTCCAATCGGATTGAAACCTGGAAGATAGATTCGAAGTTGATGACAATGCATTCTATCAAATTTTGTGGCTTTAACTGTCACTAAAAGGTCGCTTTTACGGAATACTAATAAACCAACTTGCAATGATCCAATCGCATTAAAATAACATTTAAAAGGGGAGTTTAAACCTTTTGATCATTTGTCAACTGGTTCATAAGGAGGAAAATTGCAGCTTATGTTGATCTAAAGGACCTGAGCACCTAAAGGTAGAAGTCTGTCTTGGCTCGTTTACCTACTGATTTTAGCTGGACATAATTCATCTCTTTATCAACGTAATCCCGACAACTGCTCATTATTCCGAAGTGAACTACTTGCCATAGAAAAAGGCCTGGACACTGTTATAGATGAGAATTCCTTTGGAGCCCTCTGGATCCATATCTGACGGCCGCAGCTCGATCCAGCATCTCGAAATCTGTACTCACATAGGTGACAGGGCCAGTATCTCCTTCCTTTATAAACTGAAGACCATCTCCCGAAATCATGACATTCACTTCCAGTGGATACCATCTCATGTCGACCTACATGGCAATGAACTAGCTGACGGTCTTGCAAAGAAGGGCTGCTACTATCCAACCCCTTCCTCTTCAAACCTCACATACCTGGAACTTTTCTCGAGGAAAAAATCCCAAATTAAGAAAGACTGGCTGGTACCCCCCTCCCACCACTGGCATTCAGGTAACAAGCCAGGCCTGTCACTAACCATCACATGTGAAATAAAATCCAGCACCTGCCTTTCGCGTCTTGCCAGTGGCCACCTGAACGGTCTAAGCTATTCAAAAGGCGTGAAAACCTTCCCTCCCTGCCCAAAATGCCTCCAACATCAGGCCTCACCTCAGCATATCCTGGACTGTTTGGGGCTGGTTAGGGAAGACCTCTATTCTACCCCTCTTCTGGTCATTGACTTCCTTCTTGTCAAAGGATTCATGGACGTCAGACCAGGCGTGAGATAAGCAACAACAACAACAACAAACCTTTTGAGGTCAACAAAAACAGCTTTTTTGCGTTATGTTTAACATACTTTAAAATAAAATATACTTTATATTTTTAATTGTAATTTTTATGCGATACAATGCTTATTTTCTTCTAGAAAAACAATAATTATTTTAGACATAAATATATTTTTTTATAAGTTATCAAGTGAAAAGTAACGATGAAAATTTAGAAATTTATTTTTTAACATAAATTACCCACAAGATATTTTATTAAATTTCTGGAATAAACTAAATACTAATATTAAAAATTAAGGCTAATTTATGGGTTTATTCTCTAACGCAGAATTATTCTTTTATACAATATAAAAATATTTTTATGTAAAAAATAACTTTAAAATTTAAATTTTAAATATTTTTTCTAACTATAAAGGACGTTTTATAAAAAACTTGTCATCTATATTCTTATTTCCTGCTTCAGAGAATGTAAAACTATCACGTGCATATCCATACATTTTTTTAAAGGGATAGAGCAATATTTTTTTTTTTTTAATATTGTGGGTAACTTACATTCATAATTTTTTTCTTCTAAATTTTCCGTCATTACATTTCACTTGATAACTTTTTAAAAAACATACTTATGCTTAAAATAATTAATGTTTTTCAAGAAGGAAATAAGCATTATGCTGCATAAAAAATATCAATTAAAAATACCGAATACTTTTTATTTTAAAGCATATCGAAAATTACATAAGAAAAGCTCTTTTTGTTGTCGTCAAAAGGTTTAAACCGACCATTGAAGAAACTCTTTCCTGTTGCCATTTTTTTTTTAAATAAGTAGATAATAAAATCGTTATAATAAAAATAAATAAATGATATTTGGATGTGAGTGCATAAATTCATCTTCATTTTTAATAATTAAATTTTGAAACGTAGTTTACCTCACATGTTGCCGATAGAAATGTTTTTCCTATTTAAAATTGGATGCAAACACTAAGAACACGCTGTTAACAGAATCGGCACTGTTTTAACTAATATAAAAATTGGCAACACATATCAAGGATTTATATTAAAAACTTTTTTTAATGGGTTATATTATTTGTTTTAAGTATAAAAAGGCTTGTTTAATCCATTAAAGACAACTTTGAAATCGATAAATAGTCTCTTTTATTTTTTTTTCTTTAAAAAAACACTTTTATCTTTTTGATTTAGATCATTTAAAGTACATTTTGAATTTTCCAGCGTTTTTGGAAAATTATTTTTATGATTTTTTAAAAAACTCTAAGTGAAACCACAATCGCAATTCATTGGCAAAGAAAAAACTTAAATGTCGGTTGAAAATTTTATTACCAACAGTCGTTGATGGGTTAAATGAGTGTTTTCCATTCTCAATATTTATTTCAATTAAAGGGTTTTTAAATATAATTTATTTGCTGCTCTAGTTCAAGAGACATCAAACTTTCTGAGAGGGTGATATTTTTCGAAACCTGAGATATTAAGCTTTACAATATATCTTAATGATCTAATTACTCGTCTAAAGTCGAGGTCGTAGACTTTAATTTTGTTTTATTAATATTTATCATTTATCAATTTTCGTTTCATATCAAAGGAGATTAAACGGGCTTGCACAAAAATACAGTCCACAATTATTGCATGGGTTAAATCATCATTCTTTAGTAAAATGTAGTTTTTATTTTTAGTTAAATAAAACTATTAAAAGTATTACATATGTTACCATCAAAGTGCGAAATCCGGCATTCTATAGAATGCCTAGGCATTGTATAGAATGCCTAGGCATTGTATAGAATGCCTAGACAATGTATGGAATATCTAGGCATTGTATAGAATGCCTAGGCAATGTATGGAATACCTAGGCATTGTATAGAATGCCTAGGCAATGTATTGGAATACCTAGGCATTGTATAGAATGCCTAGACAATGTATGGAATGCCTAGGCATTGTATAGAATGCCTAGACAATGTATGAATACCTAGGCATTGTATAGAATGCCTAGACAATGTATGGAATGCCTAGGCATTGTATAGAATACCTAGACATTGTATAGAATGCCTAGGCAATGTATGGAATGCCTAGGCATTGTATAGAATGCCTAGGCAATGTATGGAATGCCTAGGCATTGTATAGAATGCCTAGACAATCTATGGAATGCCTAGGCATTGTATAGAATGCCCAAAAACTAGCCGGCAATGTATGAAATGATTCATATATCATGCATTTCCTAGGCATTATATATAATACCAAATGAGAAACTGAATGAAATTTTTTTAAAAAACAGAATTTTAAATTTTTCTTTAGTTTCTTTTTAATTAATTTTTTTAATTAATTAATATGTATTTTATAAAACGATTTCTAATAGGGACTCTAATAGGCGTTGAAATTTTCAACATAAGTAGGTTTAGCCTTTTAATTGGACTTTTGAAAAACAGAATATTAAATTTTTATTTAGTTCTTTTTTAATTAATTAACAAACATTTACTAAACGATTTCTAACTGGGCTACATTTCTGAAATTTTCAACACAAATGATTTTGGCCTTCAAAATGAACTTTTGAAAAACAGAATTTTAATTTTTTTCTTCTTTAATTAATTAACAAATATTTTACAAAATGATTTGTAATTAGGATACAGTTCTGAAGTTTTCAACACAAGTTGTTTTGGCCTTCTAATTGGACTGACAAAAAGAATTGTAAAATTTTAATTTGTTTTTTAATCAATTTCTTCATAAAAAGTGACTTCTAATAGGCCTAGAGTTCTAAAGTTTCAACATAAGTAGTTTTGGCCTCTAATTTTGCTTTGAACGAACACGTGTTAAAATAATCTTAAAGGCTTGTTGTGTTATTGTATTAACGGGGAATTTTTTTCTCTCGACAAGGGAGAGGTTTCCAATATTAAGGCTTTACGTAGGAATTAAGATTTTAGTGAGTGAAGCAAGCTTATGCTTACGCAGCAATGAACCTTTCAACGAGTTAAGTAAGCCTGTGTTAATGTGTCAATGAACTTTTCTGCGAAGGAAGCGAGCTCGATTTTGCGTATCGATTAACCTTCCTGCAAGCGAAACGCCAAAAACTAGGACCTACAAACGAATGACAGATTTCCACAACGCGAGGCCTCACATCTAGCTAAAATATTGCACATGTTAAAATTTCGTAGCTAAGCACAGGTATTCAGCTAGTCTAGTATAATCGGGTTCCTACAATTTGGCCTATTTGATAGTCTGTGAGGTGTGACATTTTACGCTTTTTCTCAAAAAAATTCAAGACGTATACAACTTCACTAAAGCTACGTCATGCATACCATGGTATACACGTTTTATTTAAAAAAAAAAAAAAAAAAAAAAAAAAAAAAACCACCTTGTAAACAAGGATTGTATTTTAATACATACGAAGCACATTCTTAAATGCTACTTTTATTCACCGGTGTTTCCATTATTTAGTTTCCAATATTTAGTTCTTTTTTTAATTAATTTTTTTTAATTAATCAATATTTTTTTTTTACAAAACGACTTCTAATAGGACTACAGCTCTGAAAATACAGCAGTTGATAACAACCTGTATGTTCACTAACAAACCTCAAATGATCAATAGTTATCGATCACACCAAGCACGTTAAAAATCAAGCAATTCTTCCCTTCTTTTACCAAAGCGAAAAAAATGCAGCAATTAATCTGCGTTCGACAAAAAAAAAAAAAAAAAAATCCTCGGATTTCTATTTTGTTATATTAAGATTCACTTTTTTGAGGGACGGGAAGAACGCGTAAGACGAAAAAGAAAAAAGAAGAAAAAAAAAAAGAAAAAAAAAACTCGCCATGCGGTTTCAGCAGGAGAAATTGCACGCCAAATAAAAAGTGAATTCATTTCTTGCTCCATTAAACCTCAGATAACATTCTGAGTCGACCGGGAAAAAAAATACTCGATCGAGAAAAAAGGAAATGTATGGAAAAAAAGGAGAGAAAATGTAATGAAAATCCTGATCTGGAATAGCTTTGTTTCAATGGACAGATTCACGTGTGTAGTGGGAAGACAAAAATGGAACACATTTGAGGATTTTTTTCTTCTTCTTTGTCTTGGAATTTCTGTCAGGAATTCCTGTGATCGACTACCTTCCTTTTCTTGCAAGAAAGAAGCGGACTTTTAGGTAGATTAAATTTTTGCAATATTCCATACTCCGAAATGGAAGGGGAATATTTGAATGTATGGAAGAAAGGAAGAGGAAAAATTCTACTTACGAAAGCCGACAAAATTATGCGAATCACGTATAATCCGGGAAGCGACTGCAAGTTTAGGAACCTCATCGAACATCATTCTGAATTTTATTATAGAATGCAGAGAAAAATTAGTCAATTACGAATCCACTGGTCTGCCGTGGCAAAAATGGCCGAAACTGATCAATAATCGACTTGAAATGAGTTGAACTAAAATTCGATTGCCAAATATGTCATAACTTGCCAAAAATAGAACAAACTTATTCGTCTGGCAACCCTTTTCATTTTGATTTTCCATGAGAAAAAGCACAAACGATTTCTGATCTTATATCTTTTAAAAGTAAGCCAAATTGGCGACATCAGTTACGTCATAAGTAACGTAATATTTTTTGCCAACTTGGCTCCCTTTTAATAGATGCAAGTAGACCGTCGCCAGATATCTGAATCGTCTGCAACCTTCTTAATTGAAAATTAAAGAGTGAGGGTTACCAAATAAATAAAAAAACTCATTATTTGGCAAGTTATGGCTCATTTGGCAATTGGATTTAGTTAAACTTATTAAAAGTCGATTTTTGACCAGTTTCGGCCATTTTTGCCACGTCAGACCAGATTCGTAATCTACTCACTTTTCTCTAATTTCTATACAAAATTTAGAATGATGTTCGATGGGGTCCAAAAATTGCAGTCGCCTCTCAGTCTATAGAGAAATACTAGTAGAACATGAATCCACTGGTCTGCAGTAGGAAAATTGGACGAAACTAATTACAAATCGACTTTGAATGAGTTGAAGTGAATCCAATTGCCAAATGCGTCGTAACTTGCTAAACAATGTGCATTCTTTTATTATGAGGCAATCCGTTGCTCTTTTATTTTCAATGAGCAAGAGTGCAGACGATATTTAATTTCTGGTGAAAAAACTTCCATCTTTTAAAAGTGCACTAAGTTGATGATAAATATAACGTCACTGTTGACGTAATATTTATTTCCAACTTGGATGACGTTTAAGGTATACATATACATTAGGAACTGCGAAATTTGACTCAAGTATGCGTTTTTGTTTTTTGTTTTTAAAATACTCCCGAATTCATTACCATTAAAATGATACCATTTTCTTTCTGATACTCAAATTACTTTTTAAATTACAGTAGGTTTTGTGAACCTGTTTTGTATCACTTTCATTAGTGTAGTAAACTTTAAACGCGTTTTCTGAAGAATGACATTTTGGTGTTATGACTTTACGCCAACGGTCATAACTTCATAATAAATGGTCCGATTTACCAAATTCTAATTTTGTTTTGTAGACAATAGTTGTGAATGTGTTTTCTATGGAGAATCTAACATATATTGTAATAAACACATTTCTATGCATATTTTAATCTTAATTTTTCGTTAAAAACTATGTATTTTTTTAAACTTTTTATTTAAAAACTTATAATTAAATAAATATTGAAGCTATATTCAAAATACACCAAAGGAACATGCGTCAATATAATATATCTTATTTGCAATAAAAATAATACCTCTAAATTAATTACAAGGTTATTTATATATGTTCTAATAATGTCCTAATTAGTCACTTTAATTGCAATGAGCTGACTAAAAAATTGACAGAAAAAGAAAGTTTATATATAAAAATGCATCATTTTTAATTATGATTCACTGCCAATAATTTGGAAATTATAACCTAAAAATTAAAGAAAATCATGTCAATTGTATATGTATACCTTAAGGGATGAAAGATCTTGACTCCAAGAAAGACAAATCTACTGCAACCTTCTTAATTGAAAACTAAAGAGTGGTAGATTACCAGACAAAAAAGATGTTTACTGTTAGGCAGATTGTAATATATTTGGCGATCGGATTTGGCTCAATTCGTTCAAAGTCGATTTTTTAATAGTTTCGACAGTTTTTTTCCGGCAGACCAGTGAATTCATGTTCTAATAACATTTCTCTGCATTCTCTAAAATTTTGAATGGTCTTCTAAAAGGTACCTAAACTCTCTCTCTATTGTCATATGTTGTCCATATTATGTGGGGTCCTTTACTTTATTATTGTTATCTGTTATATCGTGTGTGCACATTTTCTTTGTTGTAGTTATATTCTATGATTTCATATCCTATCATTTTCATAGATTTGGTCTTCCAAATTTCAGAACTTAGTATTTATTTTGGAAGTTGTAATATTATTTTTTCATACATAAGAACTAAGTTCACTACGTGTTTATCGATATTTTTGAAACCTTTTTCTACCCACACAATACTTAACTTTGTCAATTTAGCATTAGTGTTAAGTTATATTAAAGACATTATTAATTATTAGGGGGCTCCTCCCACTGCTCGCTAACGCTCGCCAACCCCTGGGATTGCTACGCAATTCCCCTTGGTTCGCGAAGCAAACCAGGCTCGCTTCGCTCGCTTGAAAGTGTGGTATTTAAAATATGCCCTAACAAAAAGCTATTTCAGTTGCATAATCAAGAAAATTCTTGAAGAGTGATGTTGGAACAGTATTGCATCGCAGTAAAACATTTTTGGAAAGCAATAAAAATAAAGTTCCATGCCCATATCTAAAAAATATCTGGTATTTCTATGAACAATTCAAATTTACGGATTGGTTTCGCATGGATGATAATTAGGCTCTGGAACATGGATTCTTATTAAGGTGGATAATTAGGAACATGGATTATGTTTAGAAATAAATATAGGCTAAAATTTATTATTCGGTGGCTCTTGGTGACTTTTTGAAAGTCTGTGATTTGGTGCCGAATGTGGCAATCCTTCGACTGGTTTTCCGGGAACCCTAGGAACCGTTTGGATTTGACAACACGCCGTGCCGTTTTAACACCATTTTGTATTTAGCAACACAGCCTTTCAACTTTATTTTCCTTTTGGCGACTTTTTTTAAAAGTCTCCATAAGGCACCAAACTGTAAATCATAACCTGAATGAATATTTTATAATAAAAGGTTATTTTTTATTAAATTGTAGTTTATCCGGACTGCAGAAATTTTTATTCAACCTACTGTGAATTTTCAGCATAGGAACCTTAATATTTTTAATGGAAATTCCGCTCTCAGTCTTTATCGGTATATATATTCGGAAAACGTTCACATATAAATATGGATAAAATGTTAAAGTACGGTACGAATTCCGCGCCAAGAATTGCTTACATAAAACAGCATCAACTTATGGAAATCATAGGCAATTCACTTATTATTAAAAAAAGGACGTCGCGTCGGCTGACATTTGTTGGCGAAATTCTCCGCGCAAAATCCGTACCCGACTTGGAATTTAAACCGACAATTTTTCGGAAAAACCTGGTTTATATAGAATTTTAATCTAAAAGAAATGTACACATCTTGCATCTATTTATTCCGGCATCAACGTAAATATTAAAACAATACGGTATAAATAGGCAATAATTTGTATCAGTAATCAGAAAACAAAATATAGAGAATTCAAGTTGCTGGCTGCTACCGGAAGTCAAATTTCTAAAGATATATTGTGATTGGCTGGATTGCTGAATTTGGAAACTTCGGCATAAAGCACATTTGAAAGATATGCGATTGGTTGTTTGAAGTCGTTGCCATTCTGCTCACAGAAATACAGCCGAATTTGGGCGGCATCTAGAAACTACTTTTCATAAAATCTTGACATTTAGTGGGCAGGTACGAAAATCATCACTTTATGAAATGACATACGTTGTTTTTATTTAATGTCGATATCTTATAAATGAACATTAAAACCTCTTAAGATTTTTCAGAGGAATGACTTGATTTGGAAATTCATACGAGTTGTATTCCATTGCTGAGAGAGATAATAAAACTTGATTTGGAAAGCACAACATAGTGTAGTTAATCAACGCCTGTTTTCACTTTACCCTCCCCATTTCTCATCATGTAATGATACATTCCAGAGATTACATGTAAACCTTGAAACTGTTGTGCCAACTGGACTCGTATCTGGTAGTGTGTAAATATTGAGCGGGTCAGTACAGGTAGGCGCCAACGTAAATGTTTTCTGTAAAATATACCAAAGTTGTCATTGAATATATTTCGGCTCAGATTTGCTTTTTATTCAACGGTTATTGTGGTTAACACCAAACATAGCTTAACGATCTGGTAATTAGTTCATATCCCATATATCCATCATAGCGTATCAAATGAAACTTTTGGGAGTCAAAAAATAAATTTCAAGATTAATATGGTTAAAAAAAAAAAACACCTGCAAATAATTTTAATTCCGATGGTGTAAACAGTTTTAATCTTGCTAAATTAAAAGTATTTTTTATATATTTTTAAAAAAAATTGTTGCCTGTCAATTTGCATTATCGTTTTCAACTTCAAAGGCCAATATCTCCAAACTCAATTTTGGAGACTTAAGGAACATTTACTCAAAAACTAAAGATCAATGCCTAAAACATTTTAACATATTTTCTTACCAATATATTACATTATTTGAGTGTAACATTTTAAAATATTTTGTTTTTGTTTCTTGGAAGAAAAAAAATTAAAAGGTCTGACATTCTACAGAATTTTCAAAAATTGTCATTTGTGTTGGCAATAAAACTGTATAAAATCTTTAATTTCGAAAATATTAAAAAATGCTACCCTCAAATTGTGTAATATATTGGTAAGAATATAAATTAAAAAGTTTAGGCAATTATCTTTAATAGTTTTTGAAAAATGTTCCTTACGTTTTCAAAATAGCGTTTGGAGATATGGACCATTGTAGATGTAAACGATAATACAAATTGATGCTCAACACTTTTTTAAAAAAACATTTAAAAAAAAAAAAAAAATACTTCTACTTTAGCGAGATTTAAACTTTCAGCATCATCGGATTCAAAATTGTTTGTAGTTTCTTTTTACAATATTAATCACAAAATTGATTTTTTGACGTTCTTAAACTCCGACTCCATTTACATTTAAGTTAGATACATAAACAACTATTGAAAGAAGTTGTTTAAAGTGAAAAACTACTTCTTTAATATTGTATTACTTTACATAAAGTACCCTCTACATAATATCTCTTCTCACAAAACACACAAAAAAAAAAATTCCTTCGCTTTTCAAACAAATAACACAGTTTGAAATTGTAAATAAAATGTTGGTCTATAATTTATCAAATTTTTTTTATTATAGAAGAAGGAATAGTCACAAAAAATATCGTCCTGAAATAATATACAAGATAAGTCCAAACCTGGAGATTTATTACACCCTATTAAGTTGTAAATTTAAGTTCCGTCTTTTTTTGACGTATCAATGAAACCAGACATAGTTTCTCAAACTTTTACTTTTATTTGGTGGCGCTATTTCGATAAATTTACCCAATTTCGGAAACAAATCAATTTGAACAGAAGCGCATTCATTGAATATTTTTTTTTTAGAATTTAAGACTTCTGAAATAGTTTTACACAAATCAATTTTCCCCGGACGATTTTATTACCCGCATAAATTTACCATTTGATTTGCAATAGCGTCTTTTGCTCGCAATCAAATAAAATGTACTCTTTTCAATTTTCTTTAGAAAGGAACTCATATAATTATGGATAAACTATTTCTAGACGGTCAATAATTTCTCTTTTACTGTTACTATTCCGTTGAAACGGAAATTGTTTCATCAAATTGGACTTCAGTACATTTTTCGATATTAAAAACTACTAGGGGGCTTTGCCCCCTGCTCGCTAACGCTCGCCAACCCCCAAACGCCTCGCTGCGCTCGGATTGAGCAGCTTTGCCGCTCGAATTTGTGGTTAAAACATCATGCTGCTCTCGAATAGGTTTGCCAGCCATAAAAAATGTAACCAATTTTTTATAAATTTAATGTAAGGCCTAATAGAGAAACCACCCAAATTGCAAGTTTCATAATAGAAAGTTAAATATACTATCCGCCAACATTCTGACTTAAAATTTCATTAGCTATGCCCTTACATTGAAGTCCCAATATCTCTTATTTATTCTGATAAGTCACCCCTTTAGAGAACGGCGTCCAACGCGAAGCATTTTCTGGATAGAAATACTTCAAAATAATAATTACTCTAATACAAAAATGCTTCAGAAAAACAGAAAAAATCAACTTTGAAACGAAGAGTTTAAAAAGAGCGTTAAAATTACCAACGGGTTTGTTTACATACGTAGATAGTTTTAAAATTAGCAACGGTTGGTTGGTTGGTTGAACCCCTGTGCAGCCGGTTTGTTTACATACGTAAGGATGTTGCCAATCATATATTCAAAATCATTGAGGCTTTGTAGTAGCTTAATGATGAAAAATATTGAAATTTAACTAATTAATAAAGTGTTAATAAATTATTTTGGCACGTTTTGGCAAATCTACAGCTTATTTCCTTTAAAATGACACCTTGATCATTGAAATTGGTTGAGCAGTTTAGGCGGACGGACTAACCCCAAAAAACGTATTGCCTATTAAATATATAGATTTCCGCTTTTATAGTTTCTGTTCTATATGCGTTTAATTTTTTAAAAACTCTTTCAAATTGTGAAAAGAAAAATAACCGGAGAAAATTCACCACTAGTTTCTGTCTCTTACTTTGGCTATCAAGCCATGGTTTCGAAACTGGTCTAAAATATCACTCACTTTAAAAACTAACTAAAACATCAGATTCAGATTTTAATATTATGTTTGTGATTTCCAAAATTAGATGGTGACAAGGGTCTCTTCCTAGTTGACGTGTAAATATCGCCAAGCGAATTTGGCACCAATAACTAGACGATAAAGTTTTACATTCAGTAAACCTACTTCTTACCGCCCATGTGTAACAACAATTTTATGGTAATTCTAATTGGAATGCGGTGTGAAAATCTTGAGAATTTTTTAAACCAACCACCATTTTGAATTGGCGACGTTTTGGCCTTGTCGCCAA
Organism: Linyphia triangularis; assembly: GCA_963978545.1. NCBI lineage: Eukaryota > Metazoa > Arthropoda > Arachnida > Araneae > Linyphiidae > Linyphia > Linyphia triangularis. Next base: position 2,820,462 of record OZ021729.1, read on the forward strand.
CTTTTCAAAAACACGCCAAGAGATTCACTTCATCTAGGAATTTATTGCAATACGTACTTCCGTTTAAAAATTCAGTTTTCTCGAAGCATTAAAAGTTTATCATGATAGGCAGTCTCTGCTTTATTAATATTGTTGCGTGGGTGGGTTCGAAAGACATGAAGCCAAAACAAATAAAAACTTGAAGAAATTTATTCCGATGTAACTCTTCGCAGATTCTTTTACAACTCCAGAACTTCCCATTCTAATAGATTCAATACAGCTCTTTACACAATAATGGAGCACAAACAGCAGTTAAAAACTAGATACACAACTGCTCAATTCGTCGCAAAAGACAATGCAATACAGCTCACTACTCTGAACGCTCGCTGAGAGACAACTAACTAACTCCACTTACTCTTGGCCTTATATAGGAAGGTGAATTTTCGCGAATCTTCTAGAGATAAAAATTTGGAGAATTAGATCGCAGTCGAAAAGCCCTATTCAGGTACATGGGGACCGAAAATGTCGCAATATGGTGGCCGAGTTTGGCGACATTTGGCAATTTCTCTCCAAATTTGGCGACAAAAATTAGTCACTAAAACCGTTGCCAACTTGGCTCTATCTCGCCAACTTGGTGAGATTGCCATTAACCATAATGTTAAATGGCCTTCTCCTTGTAAAACTCGTTTCCCAGCATTATTTCTGTAAAACTCGTTTTCAAGCATTAAGAGACGCATTGCAGGAAAGCGAAGTAAAGACGAACTCATGCACTGTCTTATGCAAAATGTACATACATTTTCTTTTTTACATAATTAATGCTACGAAATATTTACAAATATACAGAAATTCGTAACAATATAAATACCACAGTTCAATGTTTAGGTAAATGTCTAGGTAACGATTTAGTATAAGGCGTTTTTAGTATTGAATAATTTCTTTTTACAGAAATGCTCTTGTACTAAGCAAAAAAAAAAAAAATAATTATGAACTTAAATACGTTTTTACCTAAATTATACTAAAATCTACCTTAAGCTAACATTACTTAGATGGTAGATCTTCACCGTGTGCAAAGGCAATTAATCCGTTATGGCGGCGTGAAGGCATAATGCTCGCCAAACCTTATAGCCTTTTGTTCTCTACAGGGTTGCTGGACTGAGCTTCCCAGGGTGCCTCCAAACTGCCAAAATATATGAATTGCCTTTGAGCAGGGTGAAGATCTACCGTCTAAGTAATGTTAGGTTAAGGTGGAGTTTAGTATAGACATTTTAAAGCGAAGCTGCAAAATACCCGGGAATTCAAGAAAGAGACTACGACGGAAATTTCAAATAGTCCGAGTCAAATACTCATTAGTCCAAGAGGCGACTGCAATTTTTTCCTATTCTTGGTCTTATATTAAACATTTTGAAACTTTTTAAAATACATAGCATAAAAAAATCTAAAATAAATTATAAATGTTAGTATAGTTGTAATTTCCTATCTTTACACATATTAAACAATTTCAAAACTCTATCTCTACTTCAAATGCCAAAAGCACTAGATTTGCCATCCTTTCGTGGCCCATTGACATTCTTTGGGGACGATTTATGGCCGTCAAAGTGGAAAAGGTAGATTCGTTGCTGTGCTACAACCGAAGGTACCTACAGCAGCACAAAGTTCGTTTCTATTCAATCATAGATATAAAGGTTTACAAGTAAAAGCAAATGAGTGGGATAAAATTTTCCAGGACGGGCGAAGATTTTTCCAGGTCGGGCAATGCCCAACCTCGTCCCCCCTCTGGCTACAGGCCTGCCAGTACCGAAAATAAAAACTTCATTTATAAATATTTTTATGTAAAATTTTTTTCTTATCTATAAGATACTACGTATATATATTTGAGAAAATGTTTTTTAAATACTGTGTTCATTTATGTCTTATCTCCATTGATGTAGAGGGCGCTGCTTATGTAATCCCCTAGCGGCGACTTCGTCGCCAGAGAGAGAGTATGATTGAAGGAGTGAAGGTGAACGGACGTGGAAGTAGCGTCTCCTAGTTTAGGTTTAAGAACCTATTTCTATCTAATGCACGAATAAACCTGCTGTCCATTTAATTGGCCTCTTTCACTTTTACCCCTTCATCATACAACATGGGGGCTCGCCGTGCTTTTTACCCGCGAGAAAACGATGAAAAAAATATTTAAAAAACTGCACTTCCACGCAACCAGAGGTCAAACCAAAATCCTCTTCACGAAAAAAAAAAACCTTTACTTCCACGCATACAGAGGTCAAACCAAAATCCTCTTCACGAAAAAAATTTTTTTACTTCTACGCATCCAGAGGTCAAACCAAAATCCTCTTCGCGAATTACCGCAGCAGTCAGCGACCACCAGTGGAATCTACAAATAAAAGGAAAACTCATCAACCAGCGTCGTCATTATACAACTGCATAACACTCGCTTCGCCGAACAAGTCCCACTTCAGCCGTCAAGCAGAAGTTCAACGAAGCTAACATCGTTATTCCACATAGCCAGCAAGAATCCAGAATCCTGAGCCAAATCGAACCTACAACTACAACACTGTCGCTTCGCCGAACAAGTCCCACTTCAGCCGTCAAGCAGAAGTTCAACGAAGCTAACATCGTTATTCCACATAGCCAACAAGAATACAGAATCCTGAGCCAACTCGAACCTGCAACCACAACACTGTCGCTTCGCCGAACAAGTCCCACTTCAGCCGTCAAGCAGAAGTTCTACGAAGTCAGCAAAGTTATTCCACGTCGACCAACTACTACGAACCAGAAACCAGAAGCAACGAGTACTCTTCGAAAGAGCAACAACATAAAACGGATACAACTCCAAAAGCGAAGTAAAATCAAGAAACGCAGGTAGGATCCATCTTATTATTAATTATGTTTAAAAATATCAAAAAGCAAGATCTCGTATTTGTCGCCGCTGAGTTAGATATCGTTGTACCGGATGGTGCCACAATTCTAAAATTAAAAGACTTAATCGAAAAAAGTGAAGTTTTCGTTAAAGATCCAGATTTCGTTCAAGATTTAATAACAACAGTTGTAGCTGATAGAAAAACCCAAGAGGAGGATAGAAAAACCCAAGAGGCTAATGAAAAACTAAAGCAAATCGAAGATGATAAGAATGAAAAGCAAAATGAAATCGAAAAAATTAAGCTTGAAAAGCAAAACGAAATCGAAAAAATTAAGCTTGAAAAACAAAAAGAAATCGAAGAAGTTAAACTCGCACAGATAGAACGACAACTCGAGCTCACAGCTCTTAAAAATACTACTGCATTAAACCAAACTAGTACTGGAAGTACCACAGCAACCGAAGCAAGTCCAAATATCGAAAGTCTTCTTCGCAGTGTTCGAACGCTAAGCATGCCAGTCCCGTCGAGACCAGAAAACTACAATTTATTCTTTCAGTCTCTGGAACGTGCGTTTACGACAAAAAATGTCCCAGATGATGCAAAATCGGAAATTTTGATTAGCATACTGGGCGAACAGGCTAGTTACATTTTACTAAATATTTCGGAGAACGACCTAAAAAATTACGAAAAAGCAAAAGTATTGTCCTGCGCCAATTTCAACCCACGCCACAAGAATGTCTTCTTAATTTTCGAAGGAGCCAACGCATGCCGAACGAGTCGCATACGCAATTTGGGTCAAGGCTATCACAATCATTCGCATATTACTGTAAGGTACGCAACGCCACTGACTACGAAACACTATGTAAATTAATGGTGTCGGACAAACTTTTCAGCACACTTGACCGCCAAACACAAGCACACATCGCCGTTCGCCAAGGGGAAGATTGGCTAGAACCTAAAGAACTTGCAAAAGAGTGTGATATTTACTTTACGTCAAAACGTAAATCTCTAAGCGAAACAAATCATCAGCAACAAACATACAACAGCGGGCAGAATTTCCAAAACAAAAATACGCAAAACCAATACAGAGGGTCATTTAACAGACCGCCAAGGGGTTCTTACAATCACCGTAACAACAACGATAATTTTAGGCCAAATGCACTAAATAATCACGTCTGCGAAATAGAAACCGGAAGAAATTACAACCGCGATAAATATTTCAATAAGCTACAGTACGAAGATGTTCTTATCGATGATAAAAAAATAAAAACTTTGATCGATGGAGGTACTAATATAACTTGTGTAAAAACCAGTGTATTACCACCCTCAACAGTCTATGACGGATCAATAACCCTCACAGGAGCTTTCGGTTCCACACAAAAAGCGAAGTTGACAAAAATAAATCTAGCTCATCCTAAGAACAAAAATCCAATTCTAGTTACGGCAGCAGCTTGTGACGACTTATGTTCGAATTTAATAATTCCACCTAACGTATACGAAAGCATAAAAAAACGAGACACACTTCCGATTGTAAGCCAATTCGAATCCCGCGCGGAAAAAAAAAATGCTATGTTGCTTCAAAAAATAACTCTGAATATATCACTTTTCCTGCTGACAACAATAACGAAATTTTAAATGCTTCTGAAATCCTTACGATTGCGGAAACTCAAAAAGAAGGCACGTGTCAAGGTCATACAAAGGATAACTCAACGGAAAACACGGGCTCTTCGTTGATGGAGGCGGGGCTTAATGTCCCCAGGAGAATAGACGAGCGGTCATTGGAAGATCCTGATGAAGTAGGCGAAGTTTGTGTTAGAACAGAAGACGGAGGAAAAGGCTCAAAACCAGAAGCTCCTGGTCCAGAATGTAAACAAACAGCACACGTTGACTGTTTACCTTTTCTGTTTACAATTGGGGATAGCGTGAGTTTAAACGAAGCGGATTTCTTGCACATTAACGACGATAACTTGCGGGATACTGTTACGAATATGGTAAAATACAAATTTTCAAATGAAGATTTTTTTATCGGATGAAACGCCAATCTTTCAGCGGGCACGCCGTTTATCAATCACCGAGAAATTGGAAGTTAACAGGCAAATCAAACAACTATTGAACGACGGAATTATTTCAGAAAGTACTTCTGACTTTTGCTCACCAATAGTTTTGTGCAAAAAACAAGATGGCTCAACACGCATGTGTATTGATTACAGACGTTTGAATAAAGTGGTAATCAAAGAACGATTTCCAATTCCTATTATAGACGACGTCTTCGACAGGCTACAAGGGGCTACCGTGTACACAAATTTAGATCTCAAAAATTCGTTTTACCAAGTAGACGTTGATCCTGCAAGCCGCAAGTATACGAGCTTTATTACACCAGATAATCAGTATCAATTTAATAAAGTCCCGTTTGGACTTTGCAACTCGCCGTCTGCTTTTCAAAGATTCATACAGATTGTTTTTCGAGAACTTTTAGAAACTAATACACTGATCTTGTACTTAGACGATTTGATCATCCCATCAATCAATGAGTTAGAGGGTGTCGAAAAACTCAAGCAAGTCTTCAAAGTAGCTTCTGACTATGGACATGAGTTTAACTTTAAAAAATGCAATTTTCTACAAAGAAAAATCAACTTTCTCGGGCACGTTTTAGAAAAAGGTACAATCCGTCCCTCGACAGCCAAAACAAACGCTGTTTTAGGTTTTCCACAGCCCAAAACAACAAAAGATGTTCAATCATTCCTGGGTCTAAGTGGATTTTTTAGGAAGTTTATAAGGGATTATGCTGCCATTGCAAGACCCTTAAGTGATCTTTTACGGAACAATACTCCTTTTTATTTTGGTACAGACCAAAAACAAGCTTTTCTAACACTGAAACAGGCACTGTCAACAGAGCCTGTGCTACACCTATATAAACAAGGCTCGCCTTTACAGTTACATTGTGATGCATCCTCAAAAGGATTTGGTGCTATTCTTCTTCAAGCAGACTCGGATAACATCTTCCATCCTATACATTATATGAGCCATAAGACATCACCACAAGAAGAGAAATATTCATCGTACGAATTAGAAGTTCTTGCCATAGTTCAAGCACTAAAGAAATTCAGACACTACCTTGTAGGTACCAAGTTCAAAATTATTACAGACTGCCAAGCCTTCCAAAAGACCATGTCAAGAAAAGAAGTTCCACCAAAAATTGCCAGATGGGCAATGTTGTTAGAGGATTTTGACTACGAGATAGTACACAGACCAGGCAAGCAGATGACACATGTTGATGCTCTCAGTCGTTACCCAGTCATGTCAATCCAAGTTGATGCAACAACCCAGAAAATCTGCGATGCTCAGTCAAAGGACGAATTCACACAAAACATTAAAAATCTAATCGATCACTCTTCAACTACAGAATACAAATACAAGAACAACATTTTTTACAAACTGGTCAATGACCAAGAACTGTTAGTTATACCACAAGACATGCAAAAACAAATAGTCCAAATAGAACACAATAAAGGCCATTTCGGGATCAATAAAACTGAAGCATTGGTGAAACAACAATTCTGGTTCCCGCATATAAGAAAAACCGTCAAAAGCGTAATATCCAACTGCATTCCATGCATACTTTCTTCACGTAAAGTTGGAAAACAAGAAGGATTTCTACACCCAATCCCAAAAGGCGACGTCCCGTTGGACACTTACCATGTCGATTTTCTCGGCCCACTTCCAAGCACAAATAAAAATTACAAATACATCTTTACCGTGGTATGTGCCTTTAGCAAATTCATATGGATATACCCTGTTAAGTCAACGTCAACAAAAGATGCTTTGGATAAACTTCAACTCCAACAAATTACCTTCGGAAATCCTAAACGAATAATATCAGACCGCGGATCAGCCTTTACAGCAATAGAATTTAAGAAATACTGCGAAGATGAGGAAATTGAACATGTCACAATCACCACTGGTCAGCCTCGTGGAAATGGACAAGTAGAGAAGTTTCATGGAACACTTATCCCTGTCATCACAAAGTTATCCCTCGATGACCCCAATAAATGGTTTAAACATGTGCCAGCAGTCCAACGCGTAATCAACAGCACCGTTTCTTCAGCAACAAAGTACACACCTTTCGAGCTCTTAATAGGGATTAAAATGAAAAACAAGGAAGACCTTAACATCAAGAAAATCCTCGAAGAAGAACACATACATACCTTCGTCCAAAATAAACGACAAATGCGCGAACAAGCAAAAACCAATATACTACAGCTGCAAGAAAGAAGCAAGCACAACTATAATACTCGACGCAAGACAGCAAACAAGTACAAACTCCACGACAAAGTAGCCATCAAAAGAACGCAGTTTGGTACTGGTTTAAAACTGCGTCAAAAGTTTTTCGGCCCATACGAGGTGGTAAAGATTCGGCCAAATGACCGATATGATGTCCGTAAACTGGGGACAACTGAAGGACCACTTCTCACATCTACCCTACTAACCATCTTTGTCACAGTTACGTCACTGCAACGAAGTTTTTCGTCGCAAAGATCACGGTCACAATGTGACTTGCATGGGATATCGCAGCGATGTCGCAAAAGTTCACGTCACTTTCGACTTCCATGTGATATCGCAGCGACATCACACTGTGACGAAGTCGTGATGTTACTTTGTGATATGGCAGCGACATCCAGTGATATCCCAAAATAATTTTATATAATGAAAATCACAAATAAGTCATTTTGTGACATGTATGTGATATAAGACGTAATTTTGCGATATCACAGGGATACACAGGGATATCACATTTTAACATTTATGCTATTTTTGTGGTATCAGTGTGATCTCTATGTGATTTTGGGGACATCTATGTGATTTTATCAACGAATCTCACGTCACTGCTATATCACATTGTGATCAGTATGCGATCTTAGTGACTTTGGCGACATCTATGTGATTTATGCGATTTTAGCAACGAAAGCTTTGTCGCTGCGATGTCACATTGTGATCTGTATGTGATCTTAGTGACTTTGGCGACATCCATGTGATTTATGCGATTTTCGTAACGAAAACTTTGTCACTGCGATATCACATTGTGATCTGTATGTGATCTTAGTGATTTTGGCGACATCCATGTGATTTATGCGATTTTCGCAACGAAAGCTTTGTCACTGCGATATCACATTGTGATCTGTATGTGATCTTAGTGATTTTGGCGACATCCATGTGATTTATGCGATTTTCGCAACGAAAACTTTGTCACTGCGATATCACATTGTGATCTGTATGTGATCTTAGTGACTTTGGCGACATCCATGTGATTTATGCGATTTTCGCAACGAAAACTTTGTCACTGCGATATCACATTGTGATCTGTATGTGATCTTAGTGATTTTGACGACATTTACATTACCCATTTACATTTCCACCAGCATTCAATTGAAATTGCCAAATTATGAAAATTGTGGAATTCAGCTTTAGTTTGTCGGGAAAACTGCAGATATTGAAAGAACATTTTCTATTGTTAGTAAAATTTGGAATTCTGAGAAGGCACAACTTTCTGCAATTACTCTGAAATCTTTGTTAATAACTAAAATTAACTTGTCATATTTCTGCAGAGTTTCTGGATTATAGCCTCAAAAAAATATATTAAGTATGGTTGAAAGCTAATAAAAAAGTTAAATAAACCTATGAATTACAATGTATATTGTATATCTTCCGAAAAAACCGCAAACATTGAAGATTTTAGAATTGTGTGTTCCGAACTCCATAAATAAATACGTAAAAAAAAATATCCCTTTCCCATAGCAGAGACATGTCCTGATTTTTTAATCAGAAAAATCTGATCGTATTAGATATGACTCGTGTCTTTTAAACTATATATATATATTGATGATATTTATTTCCCATCTCTTTATTACTTTAAAATTTTGCATTTTCCCCTATTTAGTCCCCCAGTTATAACTAGATGGCGCCACTAGAGGCATGATCTCCTGAATTACTTCAGAAGTTAATTAGTTTTCGTTTTTATTCGCAACTAGCTGAATAGTACCCGTGCTTCGCTGCGAAATTGTGCTATGTGCAATATTTTAGTTAGAGTTGCGTTGCCGACCGAGATCCGTAATTGGTGTATAGGTTCCAACTTTTGACGCTTTGTTCGCAGGATGATTCATTGACACCCAAAACCAAGCTGGATTTGCTCTCTGAAAAGTTCATTGACACATAAGCACAGGCTTACTTCACACGTTGAAAGGTTCATTGCTATGCAAGCATAAGCTCGCTTCATTCCCTAAAAAGTTATTGCTACGTAAACCCTTAATATTAGAAGCCCCTACCCTGTCAAGAAGCAAAAAAAAAAATCCCTGGTAATACAATAATATAACACCCATTTGAGAATATTTTAACACTTATTTGTAAAAAACAAAATTAGAAGGCCATAACTATGTTGAAATTTTCAAAGCTCTAGGCCTATTAGAAGAAATTCTATTTTTCAAAAGACCAATTAAAAGGCAAAAACTACTTATGTTACAAATTTCAGAACTATAGCCAATTAGAAATCGTTTAGTAAAATATTTGTTAATTACAAAAATTAATTAAAAAAAAGCTAATCAAAATTTTAAATTATGTTTGTCAAAAGTCTAATTAGAAGGCCAAAACTAATTATGTTGAAAATTTCAGAGCTGTAGTCCTATTAAAAATCGTTTTATGAAATATTTGTTAATTAATTAAAAAAATTAATTTAAAAAAAAAGAAATCAAAATTTTAAAATTCTGTTTAGCAAAAATCCCATTAGAAGGCCGAAACTATACTTATCTAGAAAATTTCAGAGATGTAGCTTTATTAGAAATCGTTTATTTATAATATTTGTTAATTAATAAAAAAAAAAATTAAAAGAAAAATTATCCCAGAAACCTTATATATATATATATATATATATATATATATATATATATATATATATATATATATATATATATATATATATATATATATATATATATTTTGCATGCAACATTAGCTAGGGGCTCACCATAAGGTCGTTCTTGAAGGGGGGGAAAGAAATTTTCACTATTGGAGTCTACCCAGAGGGGTGTTCCTTGGCCATTGTAAGGTACTGGTAGTAGTACAATACAGTCGTCCATCCTTGAAGACAGTCATTCACGCCCCTCACAGGTGTGGAAGATTTGGAATTTCAAGATTGTGTGGTAGAAATAGAAAATGTACATATATTAGTAGCCTACTTTTTGTTGGAAATCTAATGACGCAATTAAAATTTAAGATGCTAATAAAAAATGAGATATAAAATAAAAATTTTGCACACTTTCAATATAAATGTTAAAATTTAATCTGTTTTTCATTTCTATTCAGATTTCCAAAATATAAAAATACACCTTAAAAATGTTTCTCAATGCGGTATGAAATATTTGAAATCAGAATGACATTTTTAGTGTGCTTTTAACTATTTTCTTTTTGCTTGTATGCAATTAGTTTTAACTATTTGTATAAATCTTAGTTTGTTTCAATAGTGAACGATCGTATAAAACATTTTATCATTATTGGATAATTGATTGGATTGCTGTGTAATTATTAAGTTCTCTTAAATATTCTAAATAGTACTTAACCATTATGTCACAATAGTTGAAAATTATTGCATTTTTTATATAAACATAAACTATTTTCTAAAGTAAGAAACTGCAATATTTTACTATAAATTCAAAATGCTCCAATACAGAACAACGTACAAGAATAAGGTATAACGATTCAATACTTTGGACAAGAGAGGTAAAAGGTGAAACGTTTATTTCCTTTTTTTATTCAAAAATATGTTATAGAAACTGTACCTATTGCTTGTAATGAATTTCAAATACATATATGCGAAGAACTATAAAAGCCTGCCATTTATATATATAAAAAAAGTAAAGCAATTGTACAAAAGCGTGAAAGGATATATATTGATTTATTTTAAAAACTGCTTATTAATGTTATATTTATTACTTTTGTTTTTATAGTGAATATACCAATTATTGTTTATTACTTTAAAAAAAATTTCAACATCCTCACCACTAAAATTCGCGTAAAAATTTACAGAAGACGTAATCAACCAAATTGTAAAATAAAACAGTTATTTTGCAACAGTTACTGACTGTTTTTATTCACAATATGTTTATGACATGTGAACTGAAATAAAAAAAGATTCGCGTACACTTCTCATCTTCCTTACCTTCTTTTTTAAAACTACGTCATTTTAGCCCCTGTATTACACTGTGGAGATAACTTTCTTCAAGGGCCTATGTCTTTCAATTTCTTCAGATCATGTTTCAGAAATTTACACCTCCTCTTATCGGGAATTTCACCAACTAAACAATATTTGTGTTGCTACATATCGTCAAAATTGAAGACATTTTTTTATTTTTATATATTTTTTTAATAAAAGGATGAAAACTCATACGATAAATTATATTATTGTACTTTTTGTCTGTATTATTTTAATTTTACACCTTGCATACTATAATTCTTCAGATTATAGAAAATTTATCTATCTGTCTTTAGTAAATAAAAGTAATAATACAACATAAGTGTAAAATATAATATACCAAATTTACATCCCACATTTCTATTTCATAACCTGTAAATTGATAACAATTGGTCATATGACTATCGACACGCAATAAAGGGAATTTTGATTTTAAAAATTTTGTTTAAAATAAACACTTTTAAAATAATTTGATTCTACAAAAATTTAAATTAAAAGTTGAAAAATATTAAAAAGAGTTTTACGACAAATTTTAACAGATTTATGGAATCAGAATATTAAATGCTCTTAAAATTCACTAAAGTTAACTTAAAGTTAAGTTTTTATTTATGGTTTGGATACTTTAAACATTTGCAAAATAATTTAGTAAAAAAATATCAAGACTTCATAGAGTCAAAAGAATAAACATTCAGCAAAGGAAATCGTAGAAATGCAGTTAGCGAAAACCCGCCTAGCAGGTAAAAGTCACTTATCATTTACTAAATTGCCCCCCTGTCAAGCAGCTTCAAAATACCCCTTTGTGTCCCAACTGAATGGGCTGGCCATGTGTGCTGTCGAAATTTCTTCCTCTCACCCCAATTCCGAAATTGTCACATGCCCCCTTCCTCTCACAGGAGCCCATGTGAAAAGGTTAAATTAACAACTTACACAAGCAGCCGGTAATCGGGTAATTACCTGCAAAAATTACCGTATTTTAAAGTTTGGCTGGTATTTTGGAAGATAATTTGAAAATGAGGGTATTTGCGGATTTTTTTTAAAAAAATGGTGTATTTTTTATTTATTTATTTTATTTTATTACGGAAGAAGTATTTCTTTGGATAATCTGATAATGTGAAGCTTGTGTTGAAGAGACAAGAGTCTTTACAAAACCAGCAGGCGATGAAATACGAGATCAATTCAAGAGACGCGAACAAATAATAAGATCGATTGGCGGGATAACTAATTGAAATGGTTATAGAGGGTCGCTTTAGGTCAGTTTGGCCTCTGGCCTCCAGTTCCTCCTTTTTTTTTTGTCTCGCAAGCAAAATTCAATGAACCAAAGAACCAAGATTGCACATCTGTTCCGTTTGTTAAAAGACTGGTCGCGTTGTCGGGTGAAGGAGAGGGGGGGGGGGGGGGATGAAAAGTTTAGTATCTTTCCCTTGATCCAATCTTGACAGAAACCGATTCTATTTTCTCACATGATTTGTTAGGTTCGGCTTTTTTCTTTTCCATTTTTATCTATTAATTGGGTTAACGTTCCAAATAATATTGAAAAATATTCTTAGATATTCTTTGGTTATTTACTAATGCTTTTCATTTAAAACTTAACAAAATGAATAATAAATAACTGCAAATAATGATTTATTTTCAATTTGATTTTGTTCAATAAAGGAAGCAGTACAAATGGAAGAAATACTACCAATCTGTTTGGTTGGTTTATACGCTCAATGACCTATTTTTATGCACAATGACGGCTAATTACGACGGGACCTACAGCTTAACGTGGATTCCGAACCACAACGAACATCCCTGCTTAATCCGGGATTCGGATCCAGCACCTTTTGGCATGTGTGACCAGAGAACTAACCACACAGCCATCAGATGGGCACCAACCAATCTGGAAATGATGTTGAAAATGGTAGATAAATATAAAAATAATACAACTTTAACCGCAAGATTATTATTTCTAAAAATAGTTAATTAACTTGAGAGAGCCATGAAAAACACATATTGACAATTAAAATACTTTATTTTGATTTGGAAGCAAACATTATTTCCTTTTATTATTTCAGTAACGATTAAGAAGCATGATGCAATCGAATAATTTATTTACTATATTTGTAATTTTTTTCTAATTCCTATCATGCTCACATATCACATATATTCACCGAATTCTGTTTCACATTAAATAGTTAAAAAAAAAAAAAAAAAAAAAAAAAAACGAAAACTATGTAAGTCTGTTATTGTATAAACTTACAGAGCCAGCAGAAGACAAATTAAAAGTAACAAATATTTTAATAAAATAACATAACGATACGTATGTTATATTTTAACCTTCCAGTCAATAAAAATGTGTAATATATATATATATATATATATATATATATATATATATATATATATATATATATATATATATATAATTTAAAAAAAAAAATTAAATCATTTTCACTACTTAAATTCATTCAGAAAACAGAGCATTGTAAAAAAAAGTATGATAAACCGTTTCAAACGAAAGCGTCTAAAAGCCCTGGTTTCCTAGGAAAGCGTCCCGTGATCCAGCGTTCACTTGAAAACGGGGAGTGACGTCACGAACCGGTCAGATTTTCGACAGAACGTGTCGTTGATCATTTGCTGCCACTCTTTCTGTGGGTCCTTTCAAGGTCAGATTCTGAAAACTCTGATGGGGATTTCATTGTTCATTCTTGTCCCTTGTTCCTTCATTCTCCGCCCCTCGTCAAGAAAAGTATGTTTGAGAACACATGACCGGCAACGTACGAAATGCCGATCTACCTTATATAATGACCGGCATTTTTAGCAAAGTATGAAAAAGAGCCATGATAAAACTTTGAAGAAAAAAAAAAAATGTTCTTCCTCAACAATACATTTGTAATTTTGAAAAAATAATGAAAAACAGCTCTTGAAAAAGCTTTTATTTAAAATACTTAAAAAGAATTTAAGTAATAAAAAAAAAAAAAATTATGAATTTTATTAATGAAACAAAATAAAATATGAACCTTTTTGTTGTACCAAGAAAGTTGATAATTTACTTAATTTCAATTTCACTTAACTTTATTTCTTATAAAAAGTAAAATCGTTATTTATATGAACTATACAAAAAATTGGTGATGTATTTTATACTTGGTCGGTTTGTCATTTGGCATTCTTTAGAATGCCTGAGCAATGCGTGAAATGTTTAATCGTTTTATACTTTGCCGGCTAATTTTTGGAATAATTTAAAATGCCTAGGTGCAGGTATTCTATAGAATGCCGGATTTAATACATTATTGCCGGTAACAATTTATAAAACATAGAAAATAATGTAGGAATTGAAATGCAAATCGTCAAAGAATTCCCTTTGAATTTGATCGTTCGGTTATTGGTCAATCTAAACAACACAATTATAAAACTGAAACAAAATTATTGATGCGACAAATTTATTTTGGTATTGCGGATTTAATACTTGATTGATTGTTAAAGAGTTTTTAATAATAATAGAATGCAAACTACTTTATAGTATTCAGCAAAATTTAATTCTTACATTTTGCAAGGACAAAATAAAGGATACCATATTTATTTTAAATTTTCTTAATTCAGTTAATGTTTGTATGCTTTTCGAGAGCAGATAATAATAATTTTTTTATATATATATATTTTGGTTTTAATAATTTCAATTGCAACAATTCATAGTGATCGTTTAATTGTGCCAGTATTAAATTCCGGGTAAAAGTTGAACGGTCAGAATCTCATTGACTTGAGCGTTCACCATTTTGTGCATAAAATGGTAGATTGCGAATGTGCCATGATTATAGAGGAAAATACATTCCATGCACAGATGTAAACAGAGGCGATATTAGATGTTATTCTGGTTCATGAGAAATTAGAATTTTGCTATAAAAGAATCAAATGTCATAGTTGTTCGTTTTATACGATTTTACAATTGGTAAAATTCACGAAGTTATTTTAATTTGGCCTATAAACCAAATTCCAGGTTACTTTTATCCGAATCGTCAAACCATTACAAAAATTTAAAATCAAATTTCCGATTTTGAATAATATAATCAATATTGGCCGGATGCCTTTCAGTAAGTTATTTCAAGAAAAAACTCACCATTCTTTACTATAATTACAGTAAAAGTTAACTATTAATTTATTTGGATTCCGGATATCCAAACTGCATGTATTCCGGAAATGAATTTCTTTTCAAAGCAATAAAAATATTTGTTGAAATAAATTTGTTGAATATTGGAATGAATGATAAAAATTATCATCTTATCGGAATTTCGAACAAATCATTATAAAATTTTAGTCAGATTTTCGATTTTGAATTAATCAGTTTTTCAATGTGGAAGATGTAATTTCGATTGTAAAGTTACGTTTCTTTAATATAGACTATAATTATAATAAAAACTAGGCGTGTTGAACATCGCACAACTTTCAATTACCCTATAATACTGATGTGGATTTGTGTCATTTACGGTTTTTATATTTTCATCATTCATTTAGCAAAAATGGCCAGTTAGGTGATATTTTTTGCGATAATTCTTGCATGGGTCTTTAAAAAAAAAAAATTCGCCAAAATGATGATTTAGGCAATTTACTTTTCTATAATTCGTATATTATCGTTTCCCATAAGTAAAACTGAGGAGAGAAGAAAAAACAATCGTTGATGAGGTATGCTCAAGGAAAGAGAACTCTGTGTTAAAGGCATTCATTCTTCAACTTTTTAAGCCATTCAAACATTTTTACGGGAATTTCGGAGGTGGGGATGATTAGAACACCTCAAGAGGAATTATCACAGCAATTTTGAACAAAATCGTTTGAGACGTTTTTTAGCAATTACTGAAAAATACTATTTTTTCAATGGCAACTACCTTATTTGCATGCGCGGTTTTGACGAAAACCCTAATGGTAGATCCCTGTGCCATCATCAACTTCCACACCAAATTTGAATATCGTAAGTCAAATTGTTCGGGAGTTATGCTGACCACAGACACACAGACACATTTTTTCTAGATAACAGTTTTGAATTCAGGATAATCCAAATCATAGAGAAATGCAAAAAAAAAAAAAAAAAAAAAAAAAAAAAAACACCCACATTTTTTTTTACTGAATACTATACTTTCATTACCCTATGTATACACATGGGTAATTGAAAGTAATAAGTAATAGATTTACAAGGATTCCAGACAAATAAATTGCATTGTATACCGAAAACGAATATATTTTTAATGCAATAAACGATGCATATATGACATATCTTTTGGATATCAGAATTCTGTATAAACCTGACTTTTGAAAAATATATCCTGGATGTTATGGATAGATAATAAAATATCTATTACCCCCCCCCCCCCATATTTATACAATTAAGCAAACAAAATTTATTAAAATAACATGTTTAGATTTGAGTGTTTTCTGGACATATGATGCTGATGTAAACTGATCACACAATTTATATGAATATGAAAAACACTACTTGCAAAAATGTATATCATTCGGATAAAGAGTCCTTGCTACTTGCCAAATTACAAATACACTAAAATCCATCATAAGTCAGCTTAAACTTTAACAAATACGTCCATGATTAGTTTAAGCAAATGAATAACATGATCAGTAAGATTGATGATATCGAATAAATCAGCAGAATATATGGAAATTATGATTTAAATACCTTTATTGAATATTATGTCAAGTCAGAAGTCACAAAAAAACACAATAGACAGGTTTTAATTAAAGATTCGCTTATTTTTTTAGACTTGATAATCTAATGCTTGATAATCTAAAACTTGAATAGTTTATAATAGTTTTTTCTTAATAATCTAAAACTTGATAATCTTAGCTAAAATAATCTAATGAGAATATTTTTTTTAACTCCTAAAAATGAAAAATAAATAAAAAATAAATAAATATATAGGAATCATTTTGGCATATTCTGTAAAAATCTGCGGCCCACAAAAAACTGGAACATAACTTATACCGCTCATCTCTAAAAGTTAATGGCAAACGCTGCTCTAGAATATTTATAAGCATATAGTGTTGTAATCAGAAAATAAATTCATTGTGTGTGCTTATATGTAACTTAGGAAATTTGTAAGCTGAGCATATTTATATTTAATAATGCACGTGAATGCATTTGATTGAAACGAGTTTTTCAATTCGTTATATACTCAGCATGTCAATAAAAAAATAACACATAATTAAAAAGAAAAGGAAAGTACGTGAAATCAAAAATTTGGAAACTAATTAAGAAGTAAAATTTTTCATTTCATGACAAAAGAAATTTTTGAAGCACATGGTATCAAAACCCAACTAATGAAAAGTACAGATTTAAAAACATATTCAAATTTTAAACCAATCAAAAATATCCATTTTATTTATACGTTCTATAAGCAATTGACTATGACGTAACCATACATAAATTGTATTAGTTTTAGATATATGCAGTGGCAATACTCTAGTTGACAATACGTTCTGCTCCAAAATACAGCTCAAAAAGCATGGTGATCGGTCTCCCGGGAAGCATAATCAAGCAAAACCACCACCAAATCAAATCAAAGCATGGTAATCAGTGTTTTTTATTTTTTATTATTATTATTTAACTTAAAATTATTTTTAGTCAATTAAACTTTTCTTTATCAGAAATGTGTTCTCAAACTGAGTTAATTACAGTGGGTAAAAAAAGTCTCCGTACGATAGCCAAAGTTGCAAATAAATTAGCATTATTTCTAATCTTTAGCTTCATATCTTTAGTAACTATTGAAATATGTTTAATTTGACTCTTTAAAATAAGTTAATAATAAATGTCTGTTTTTACAAAACGCAGCAAGTATTTAAATTGAAATATTTAGGAGATATTGCTAAGTGCCATGCAAAAAAAGTATGAATTCTGATGTCTTCCATAACAGATTTGCAATAAATTTTCCAAGCTGAAGTGTACGCAAGTGTTATGAAGACATGATAGCAGCAATTGTTTAATTTTAGCTTGTAGCTGATTGTTTTAAAATAGAGTTCCTAAATCCATTTGTGAGTTGGTAATTCAGTTATGGGTCTATTCCTAGTTGACGTTAAAATATCGCCAAGCCGATTTGGCGCTGTTTTGTAGGCGATACAGTTCTAAATTTGGCAACCTCATTTTTTTTATTGACGTGCTTTGGCTTCAACCTTTCTATACCACAAATCATAGAGCTGGTTCGTTTCTCAATTTTTCATATTGGAATTCCGAATTGGCGACATTCTGGCTTTGTCGCCAACTTTTCAAAAGTGCGCCAACCCATAAATGTGAACTAGGAATTTACCCAGTTATGAAATGATGGATTATCTATGAAAAAAATTGGCGAAATCTTTAATATATATTATTGAAAGGCACTGTGAGCTTCAAACTTTTGAGGATAGAGTTTGATCCAGAAGATCTTCAAAGCTAAAACGCTTTCATAAAAGAAATATCCTATTGCAAGGTTCAATTTAATCCGCGAATAAGTGCACCTCAAGTCGCACTTGGCTTAAGAATTAACAAAAGCATGGAAGACAATTTCCCAAGTGACAATTTCTGTGCACTGGTTAAGACATTTTGTGTTAGAATTTCAAGATACACATATTTATGCTTGTTTCCTTCTACATAACGTAAATTGCGACACACCAACAGCTCTCATACACCCTCATACTATAACACCTCCTCCACTGTGTTTGACAGTTCCACATAAATTCTAAATTAACATTTGTTGGTTTGGTTTTATCCAGACCATAACTCGATTATCTGACCCTTGGATATTAAATTTTAATTCATCATTAAAAAGAACTGATTCACAGAAAGATAACTGATAACTTACATGCTTTTTTGCAAACTCAAGGCATTTTTTTCTGTTACAGGTACTTGTTTAAGGATTCTTACGGGCTGCAAGTTCATTCAGACCCGCTATTTTAATAATATTTTTCACCGTTTGAGATGTCCCTTCAATATTTTTATAAATTTTTAAGCCATGTGCGACTTAAGCAATATCTCCCAAGTATTTCAATTTAAATACTTGCTGCGTTTTGTAAAAACAGACATTTATTTTAAACTTATTTTAAAGAACCAAATTAAACATAATTTCAGTAGTTACTGAAGATATGAAGCAAAAGAGTAGAAATTTTGCTAATTTATTTGTAACTTTGGCTTCCGTACTGAGACTTTTTTTACCCACAGTATATGTCTACAATCAAATAAATCTGGTGACTAAGCACAGAACATAAACTTAAGCATTTAAATATTTATGAAAAGTAAACTAAAAATAAGATAATAAACAAAATACTATATGCAGTTACAAATTTCAAACTTTTGATTCAATGTGTTAAAAATCATGCGGTAATACACAGTTGAGGGGTGTGGCTGGATAATAAAGGTTTAAGCCTCTTAAAACTGATTTTTAGATGGCTTAGTTTGGTAGATGTATGAGAATTTGTCTTCATTAAGACTAACGTTAAGTGCCCGGCCAATAAACTAGTGATTATTCTTTCCAATATGCAGCATACCACTTTCCTGAGGTAATATTCATCATGTGACAATAACTTTATTTTTTACTTGTTGTACAATATCACTCTCCATTTTCTTTGATGTATAGACAACTTTACCTTGAGGGTAATTAAAAGTCACTAAGCAGTTTATGGTTTATGAAGAAACTGATATGACACAATGCACTCTCCGTATTAGTGGAATTGGTTGCGCATCACAGATCTTATCCAAAACTCCGCTAAATTCCAGATCTTATCCAATTCCTCAAGGCATTTTCTACTTTTTCTTTGTAAAAAAAATTACATTACTTTTTGTATTTTTGGCAAATTCCGCCGATATAATATATTTAACAAAGGTATTTGCATCCGTAAAAACATCATAATTCATAAACTATCTATCATCTACTACTCCCTTCCCTCAAGAGGCCACAAAACAATGCCAGTTTATAGGTTGCCCTGCTCCATCAGGAAATTTGTTGATGAAAAATTTTGTATGCTTTCTTGGTATGTCTCCTCAATTAATAGGAAGTTACAAAAATGCTCTGCTATTTATCATGATGGATAGAATAAAGCACAATAGCATAGCAAAGTACCTTTTCTAAGTAGCATATACAAGCTGTATATAATATAACCTGGTTTTGTTACAAGTGGGTACTTTAAACCTCATCTTGTTGAATTATAGAAAACTTATTGCTAAAATCAATTTTTGATTAGTATCTTTTTGCAACATATTGAAATAGCTTGATTGTTTTTTTTTTACATTGTGATGCCATAAAAAATATGGTAATTGTTTTTTGAGGTTGTACATTATTATGTCTTACGTGTCTTCTTATTAAACAAGGCATAATTTTACCTCTTCTTCTGTTATCCGATAAGCATACTGCAGCTTAGTCAAGACATCATCTCTAGTTTAATTCAAACATATATCTTATTTCCTTTTTGAATGTATCTTAGCAATCATCGTATTTTGGTAAAAGTGCCTTGCTGATATCCGAGCTACATGTGAAGCTGTGATGACCGATGATAAAAATTCACTATTCAAAATGTTTCATCTCGTGTTAATGATCATCAATTCAAAATGTATAACTTTTTCTAAACTTTAGGTTCAGACCTACTTTAGTGTAATATTACTCTTAAGTAAGGTTATTTGTAAAACCTGTGATATAAAATATCTATAGTTTTGTGTTTAATAGCATTCTTTCCTGGTTTCATATGGCTGTTATGATGCTGGTACCACATTTTATCATATAAATGATCTGTTATCCAAAAAATCAGTCACCTAATTTTTACTATTTTGTAGTCAATAGGTCCTTGCCATATTTGAGAGAAAGTTTCTCAAAAGCACCTTTGGGGAGAATTTAGTTGATGGTTCATGGAGAAGTATCTGACATGGGACAAGAACCTGCTAAACCAGATGGATAAAGCAAGAACAATGAAAAGACAACATGGAGCTGAAGACGATTATAATAGTCAACAGGTAAATTACTCTTTTGATAGCAAAACTAGTTTTCTGGCTAAAATTTTTTAAATGAAAAATGCCATTATTGTTCATGTAGTTTTACTCATTTTATAATTTTTGTGCAGGAAAAGTGTGCATAAAAAACATTCTTTTCATAATAGTCGAATAGAATTTATAGAATAGAGACTACCTGGTCTCTATTCTATAAATTCACATGTCTATAAAATCTATATATCTAAAAGTCTATAAAATCACTAAACTCTCGACTAAAACTCTAGACAATTTCAATTTGCTTATGATTCTTAAATATATTTGAATCATTAACTTCAATTCCATTGACTATCCATGCACAATATTAATTTTTAACTAAAAATATTTCAATTTAAATTCTTTATTGTTTTGAAATTACTATATGTATTTATGTATGTATATATATCCCAAGTAACGCAACCATGTTGTTTCAATGTGGTGTCAACGTTCAATACCAACATGCACAATGTTGTTTCAACGTGGAACTGCAACGTTGTTTTCAAGCGGAAGTGTTCACTTAAAGGAGCGTGGATACAATGTTGAGTGCCAACGTTGTTTCTACGTAGATATATCACACTGCTTCCACATGCTAGCTATTGCCCACGTGGTTTCAATGTTGAATGTCAATATTGGTTCAACGTGGATTTGTCACATTGTTTCCACATGAGTGTTCATTTTTGCCCATGTGGTTTCCACGTTGAATGTCAATGTTGTTTCAACATGGATCACATCAGTAAAAATAGATTTGAAATGAGAAAAATTATTACGATGATCATAAAAGATACTTTTAAAAACAGTATCAGGGGTTTCAGACTTTTTAAAATTTGAGAAAGGGTTAAAAATTGTAGTTTCATGATGATGCCAAGGTGAAATGGGGAAAGTTGGAGGAATAACTCTAAGGTTATCCACCTGATGGAATGAGAGAATGTTTTTAACTCTCAATGAAAAAGATGGTCGTGCATGTTTTTAAGTAGCTCTCTTCTTAGTTCGAATGAATAAGCACTTTTTGGTGTTAAATATAGGTTTTCTGCAGATCGTAAGAATTCTAGTGTTCAATCATGTGTTGAAATAATCCGATGCAAAGGTGAAATTTGCACTCCAAAATTGTTATTTGCGTTCTGTCTGTTTACAATTTTAAAAATGTGGTAATCATAATTTTCAGTGTTTTTTTTAGTAATATACAGTCAATAATTAATTCTTTTCTTTTTAATAGGCATTCCAGATGAATGTTTGGAGTGCAAAGTTTACACTTGGACAAATAATTTTTAATTCCACCCCTTAAATTGTAAGTACTGAATACTAGGCATTTTTTTCTATGCTATAAAAACAAATTTTGTGTAAAAGTCCCTTTTTTTTTACAAGTACCTTTTTTTCAAACTTTTGGTCCCTTAGTCCCTTTTTTTGAAGTTCCAAGTTGCTAAACACCCTGAAAGTTGCCCCCTGATGAAATTCCAAATTTCTGCCGTTTTTCATTTTATTTTGTTTGTATATCTAAATATATATATACCTAAAAATATTTATGTAATCCATGAAGCAAGAACAGTGTTACATAGATGGTTAAGTATGGCTGCTGTCAACATTTTGCAATACTAATTGAACATAACAGCATTAATTTCTTTCAAATTTCAAGAAATTGTAGTCTTCAGATAAATCTTCTATAAAATGTAATTGATTTAGAAGAAATACAATAATGCCACTAAGGAAAAAGTTAAGTCTGAGGATGTTTTTTTTTTTTAGCTTTTGAATTCTCTAATTGGACCATATATGTTATGCGTGTGTTATTGTCAATGTATGAAAGTGAAATTAGTTTTTCTATATAAGGACTGAAGTACTTTAAGCAAAGTTTGAAACAACATATCGTAGAGGTTAAATTGTGAAATAATTAGTTATAACAGTTGTCTAGTTATTCTGTGATATAACTAGTTTTTGTATAAAATTTCTAATGATAGACAATTAGATAGTAAAATAAAAGCACTCTATAATTTTTTATTTTATCTTTTGTTGCAAAACTCTAAAAGTAACAAAAAGTATAGCAGGCATCTTCTTCGAACAGTCGTTTGAAGCCCCTCAAATTGCCTTATTTTTTTAAAATCACTTACTGTTGCCAAATTTATTGCTTTTAATAATAGTGTTCTTAAATATCAATTTTGGGGAATTAGAGGTCCCAAATGGTTGTTGGACGTAACAACTTTCAGTAACAAGTCAATTTTTTAGCAATAATTAAAAATGGAATTTTTTTTTTTCACTAATTAGGAAGTATTAGTCTGATAAAACCTCTGTTATCAGAGTGAGTCATAGATAAACATAAATATCAGCGTTAGGTATTGTATTCTTTTACTAAGATATGTATTGAACCTTGATTTGAAAGACAGAACTTGGCATGGCTCGGATATCTGGTCGTCTAGTGATAAATTGTATCTTATGAATCCATTATTCAATTCAATGGAACTTTAATATATAAGTTATATTTTTTAAGAAATAATGGAGGGAAATGTTTAAAATTAAAAACTGTTTTAAAACAATTTTTTTTTTTTTTTTTTTGTAGTTTTAAGTCTCACAATTGAAAAGAGGATCATTTCCAGATCGAGTTAACATATTTCCTACTGCATATTCATTGAAAGCCATAAACAATAAATTATTTGTCAAACAGATAGCAATATGTGCAATTGTAAATAAACTATTTGTCAGAAGCAGAGGTGTTTTAGCTTTTTAATTGGTATACCATTTATCAGTTTTAGTTTTACAAAGGTAAGGGGGAAAATATTAAAAAAAAAAAATCAGAAAATAGTAAGTCATAATATTCCAAATTAATTTTTTAGCAATTAATGGATTACAGTGATGGAAGCTGTAAATAATCACTTGTAACAATATCAAAATTGAGTGTAATTATCAATTATTTATGTTGGCATTACACATTTTAATTACTATTATAACCTTGTTATGAATACTTAAAATTGGCACAGAATTTCTGTTTTTATTTTTATTAACTAGCATCTTGTGCTATAATTGCATTAGATTTTTAAAATTGTATTGTGAGTGGCAATTTTAAAAATGGTGTATTTTAAACTAAAATTTAAGAATAACCTATTTTTTATTTTCTAGGTCCAAAGCCTACACCTAATGCTCTGAAACACGAAGAAAGAATAGGCTACATTGAAGGAAGTGGCTTAATTCCTGGCAGTCAGATGGACAGATACCTTGCTGAAAAGAAAAGCATTCTGCAATATTTAGTGTAACAAAGAATATGTTTGCTTTGTGTTCAATAAAATAAACTTATTACCTTTTTATGTTTTTACTCTTATTTTAATTGCATATTTCCATTTTTGCTTGATTTGTTCAACCTGTTTTTAGTTTTGTATTTTTCTTTTATGCTAAACTTATAAAGGAGAAGATTTGCACAAAATGGCAAAACAACATTGTAATCTGTTTAAAAGAAAAATTGAGATGTATGAGATACATTACATTGTGCTTTAATAGATTTAGTCATGTTTTGTCTTATTTTTAAGGTATATATTTAGCTGAGAAATCTATTGGAATGGATAAATTCTCTTGGTTAAAGGCTAATTAGGTAGTTAACTGTTTCATTGGTTTTTAATATAGGAGACTAGTTTTTACTTCCCAAAGTCTTGTTGAAGACGAAGAAATATTTTCTAATGCTATGATTCTTTAATTTATTATACCATTAAGTTCATGTATATTAAGTTTAGAAAAGTTCATACTTTTAGAAAATATTCAAATATTTTCTAATACTATGATTATACCATTAAGGCCAGTCATTAAAGTAATGACTGGCCTTGATAGTATAAATTATATTACCATAGTATTAGAAAATATTTGACGTAAAGAAAAGATACTGAGCCTCTTCATAGTGAGAGTAGGTACTTGAAGCAGATATAGGTAGTTGATAAAAAAAATTAATTGTGAATTTTTTGTATAATTATGTTGCAGGAACAAGGCTTTTGTTGTGAAAATCACATAGATGTCGCCAAAATCACTAAGATCACAATGTGACATCGCAGCGACAAAGCTTTCTTTGCGAAAGTCGCATAAATCACACGGATGTCGCCAAAATCACTGAGATCACATTTAGGTCACAAAGCGATATCGCAGTGACAAAGCTTTCGTTGTGAAGATCGCATAAATCACACGGATGTCGCCAAAATCACTAAGATCACATTTAGGTCACAAAGCGATATCGCAGTGACAAAGCTTTCGTTGCGAAGATCGCATAAATCACACGGATGTCGCCAAAATCACTAAGATCACATTTAGGTCACAAAGCGATATCGCAGTGACAAAGCTTTCGTTGCGAAAATCGCATAAATCACATGGATGTCGCCAAAATCACAAAGATCACATACAGATCACAATGTGACATCGCAGTGACAAAGCTTTTGTTGCGAAAATCGCATAAATCACACGGATGTCGCCAAAATCACTAAGATCACATTTAGGTCACAAAGCCATATCGCAGCGACAAAGCTTTCGTTGCGAAAATCGCATAAATCACATGGATGTCGCCAAAATCACTAAGATCACATTTAGGTCACAAAGCGATATCGCAGCGACAAAGCTTTCGTCGAGAAAATCGCATAAATCACACGGATGTCGCCAAAATCACTAAGATCACATTTAGGTCACAAAGCGATATCGCAGTGACAAAGCTTTCGTTGCGAAGATCGCATAAATCACAAGGATGTCGCCAAAATCACTAAGATCACATACAGATCACAATGTGACATCGCAGCGACAAAGCTTTCGTTGCGAAAATCGCATAAATCACACGGATGTCGCCAAAATCACTAAGATCACATTTAGGTCACAAAGCGATATCGCAGTGACAAAGCTTTCGTTGCGAAGATCGCATAAATCACACGGATGTCGCCAAAATCACTGAGATCACATACAGATCACAATGTGACATCGCGGTGACAAAGCTTTCGTTGCGAAAATCGCATAAATCACACGGATGTCGCCAAAATCACTAAGATCACATTTAGGTCACAATGTGACATCGCAGCGACAAAGCTTTCGTTGCGAAAATCGCATAAATCACACGGATGTCGCAAAAGTCACTAAGATCACATTTAGGTCACAAAGCGATATCGCAGTGACAAAGCTTTCGTTGCGAAGATCGCATAAATCACACGGATGTCGCCAAAATCACTGAGATCACAATGTGACATCGCGGTGACAAAGCTTTCGTTGCGAAAATCGCATAAATCACACGGATGTCGCCAAAATCACTAAGATCACATTTAGGTCACAATGTGACATCGCAGCGACAAAGCTTTCGTTGCGAAAATCGCATAAATCACACGGATGTCGCCAAAATCACTAAGATCACATTTAGGTCACAATGTGACATCGCAGCGACAAAGCTTTCGTTGCGAAAATCTCATAAATCACACGGATGTCGCCAAAATCACTAAGATCACATTTAGGTCACAAAGCGATATCGCAGTGACAAAGCTTTCGTTGCAAAGATCGCATAAATCACACGGATGTCGCCAAAATCACTAAGATCACATTTAGGTCACAAAGCGATATCGCAGTGACAAAGCTTTCGTTGCGAAGATCGCATAAATCACACGGATGTCGCCAAAATCACTAAGATCACATTTAGGTCACAATGTGACATCGCAGCGACAAAGCTTTCGTTGCGAAAATCGCATAAATCACACGGATGTCGCCAAAATCACTAAGATCACATTTAGGTCACAAAGCGATATCGCAGTGACAAAGCTTTCGTTGCAAAGATCGCATAAATCACACGGATGTCGCCAAAATCACTAAGATCACATTTAGGTCACAAAGCGATATCGCAGTGACAAAGCTTTCGATGCGAAGATCACATAAATCACATAGATGTCGCCAAAATCACTAAGATCACATACAGATCACAATGCGATATCGCAAAAATCGCAAATTCGTCCCCAATGTCACAATGTGACGAAAAGCGATATCGCAGCGATATCACAAAGTTACGTCGCAAACCCCCCTCTAAAACGGACATTGGACGACTATGTGACCCCTGTGTGATATCGCCGTGACATCGCGTGATCTCTATGCGATATCGCTTTTCGTCACATACTCGTCACATGGTTATTAGGGAACCCCCTGGATTGCTATGCAATCCCCTTGGCTCGCTTTGCTCGCCTTAAAGAGAAGCATTTAAAATATGCCCTAGCAAAAAGCTATTTCAGCTGCATAATGCCATGAAACTGAACCTTTTATTATTTATGAAGAGTCAGAATACTTGCCACGTCATTATTCTGTTGCTGTCGAGACGCGTTAAGCAGGGACAGTGTGGCAACGTAGTAGAAAGTTCTTGGAAAACAACAAAAATAAACAGTTTTGTACATATATTTAAAAAAGATCGGTTATTTCATTGAACAATTAAAATTTACGGGCTGGTATCGTATGAAGCGCCAAAATAATTAAAGTTGCTTATCGAAATTTCTTAACGAAGCAATCATATGCTCACTTAATCTTTTTTGCGATACTTAGAAAATAAAATAAAACAGTGAAAGGCCAATTATCCAGCATTCAATCAACCGGAATTTTTTGAAAATCAAATTTGGCGAGAAAATTAGCCATATTTCGCCAATAGTTGTTTTTTTTTAATTTTCATTTGAGATTTTGAAGTTGAGTGGGTAGTTTTATTCGTTATTTTGATAGTTTTTAATTCATAATAACTGAATTTGCACTTATTAAAGATGAGTATAGGTTCAGATTTACTGTACAACGCCTCTTAGCGATTTTTTTTAAATTGGCGATTTAGCGCTGAATGCAACCTGGCGACCTCTGGAACATTTTCCAGCAGATAACTTTTCCGAAAAGTCTGATTTATCCGGAATTCTAATCCAAAAGAAATGTACACATCTTGGATCTATTTATTCTTGCATCATCGTAACTATTAAATTAATACGTTTTAAATAGGCAATAATTTCTATCTGTAGATTGTAATAAGAAAAGAAAAATATAGCGAATCCAAGTTGTTTCTGTTGCCAGATGTATTAGTCGAATTTCAAAAGATATATTGTGATTGGCTGGAAATTCGTGCATAAAGTGCATTTAGAAGATTGGTGATTGAAGTCGTTGCCATTCTGCTCACAGAAATACAGCCAAATTTGGACGTTACGCAAGAGAATTATATATAGAGATAACGACAAGAGTAAACATGTTCTCAAACAAAGTAAACTTCTTTTAAATAATTAAGTATTCACATAGAGAAGAATAAATGTGCGAGGTAATTTAGATGGATGCTACACCAGTATCTTCTTCTTCTTTATCTGACGGATTACTCCTTGAGTGACATTCTTTTAAACATAATTTAATGGATTAGGCCATGACACTAATGTAATTTAAGCTTGAAGATATTTTAAATAAAAATTGGTGGTTTTTTTTTACTGTAATTAGTAATTCTATGACTTTCTTTAGATACTGGGGATATCTAACTTAATTCCTCAAAGAGTTTTTAGTAAAACTTTAACGGGATTATATTCCCTTCACTAGCGTTTTTAAACTTCTATATAAAGGTATTTTCTAGAATATGTCACTACTCTTTTTGTATCCTTGATAATTTTTTGTATGCAATTTAAGTTATATTAATAAAATTTCAAGCGGGCCGAGATAGTTCAGGAGAGGTACAATTTATTCAAGCAAAATACGATGACAAACAACATACAAAATTAAATTCATCGGGAAAATAATAATAATAATAATTATAATAATAATAATAATAATAATAATAACAATAACAATAACAATAACAATAACAATAACAATAATAATAATAATAATAATAATAATTTCAAGGAAAATGCAGAAATCCTATTTTCTTACTGACGGCATTCATCAAGTCCCGTCAATTTTCTCATGGTAGTGTATTAATTTAAACGCTATGAGTTTCTTAAAAATCCACTTCTATGAAGTTCATTCTTCAAGTGTTGGATGGCAACACAACGTTATTTCTATATATATGCAAACACATGAACGATTTTCAGTCTTCTAGGCACCCCATCTTGGTCTCATATCGCTTTATATTCTTGTCTCTATCAAGTTCTAAAGAGAAATAAGCTTATGATCCAACAATTGAAGAATGAGCTTCGTAGAAGTGAATTTCAAAGTCTCAATGGGTCGCAAAACATTTAATTTAATACAGTAGCACGGGGAAACTAATGAAACCGTCAGTTTATAAAGGGTTAATATCAAGCGATTCAAATAACACAATTGAAACTAGAAGTGTGGAACATCGTACAGCTTTCAATTATACTAAAATACTGACGTGGATTTGTGTTACCTACCGTTTTTATATTTTCATCATTCATTTGGAAATAATGGGCAGTTTGTCGATATTTTTTGCGAAAATCTAATATGGGTCTTAAAAAATAAAAAAATAAAAACTCCGGCAAAATGGTGATTTTGACGATATACTTTTCGATAATTCTTATGTTGTCCATTCTTATAAGTAAACGTGAGGAGAAAAGCAAAAACGATCGTTGATGAGCTATGCTCAAGGAAAGAGAATTCTATGTTGAAGGCATTCTTTTTTTAACTTTTCGAGTCATTAATCCGGAGATGGAGGTATTTAGAACACAAGATGCACTAGCATATATATTTTAATCGAAATCGTTAGAGCTGTTTTCTAGCAATCATTGAAAAACATGATTTTTTCAATGGCAGCTATCTTTTGCGATTGCGTGATTTCGACGAAAACCTTAATGGTATCGCATGGTCAACACTACTAAATTTGTCACACCACAAAATCACACCAAATTTGAACATCTTAGGTCAATTTCTTTGGGAGTTATTCTGACCATAGACACTCAGACAGACATTTTGTCTAGACAACTTTTTTAAAATCAGGATGTTCCAAAACGTGGAGAAATGCCAAAAAAAAAAAAAAAAAAAAAAAAAATCGAAATTTGGTTTTGACCGAATGCTATACTTTTATACCCTATGTATACAAATAGAAAATTAAAAATAAAAAACCGTCAGTAAATAAAGATTTAATACCAAGCAATTCAAATAGCATTATTAAAAAGAAAACCCTTAAAAGTATTACCGAAACCGTTTACAAAACCACACTTTCCAAAACCACGACTCTTCATCTTCCTTACCTTCGCCGTTTCCTCCCCTGCGTTTCGTCCTCCCAAACCCCTTTCCTTGACATTCATTATCTCTAATGAGGTTGACATTCCTCATTAGCCCCCCCCCCCCCCAAATACCACCACCGCGGGATGTCACCTGCACGCCCACCCTTCGCTCCTCCCCCTTGACACGCTCTCTCTGTTTGTGCAATGCCAACCAAGAAGGATGGGAAGAGCCTGTACCATTTGTTTCTTCCTCATCTCAGTGTGATGGAGAGTGTTTTTAGAAGGATGGCGAGAGGGATGAGAAGAAAGATTATCGTCTGTTAGGGGATGGAAGAGAGAAAGACTCACGTTCGCATAATGGATTGGATTGTGTCCTGCACTTGGAGGGGGGGGGGGGTACTTCAGTACTATATTTAGTTATGTTGGTACGCATGTGGTAGTTGTTGATATTTTTGATGGTAGTCAAATGTTTTATGCATGTTTAGTGTGTATGCCTGACGTAAAAATGAAATATTCTGTTGTTAGATATGAGGGGGTAGGGGTTATCCCTAACATATAATGTAAGACTCTACTAAAAAAAGTTCCTAGAATTTTACGTTTCAGAAACTGAAGAAAAGATTTCTTTTAACGGGATTTAAAATTTAAAACATTTTACTTAAGTGACACAATTAATTTAAATTTTTAAGTGTGCGTGTGTATCTGTATATATATATATATATATGGATTATATATATGGATATATATATATATATATATATATATATATATATATATATATATATATATATATATATATATATATATATATATATGGATTATATATATGGATATATATATATATATATATATATATATATATATATATATATATATATATATATATATATATATATATATATATATATATTGTTACAAATTTTTGTATATTTGTAAATATTTCGTAGTGTTAATTTTGTAAATAGGAAAATTTATGTACATTTCGCATAAGGCAGTGCAATAGTTCGTCTTTAGTTTGCTTCCTCGAAATGTATGTCTTAATGCATGATAACGAGTTTTACAGAGGTAACGCTGGGAAGCGAGTTTTACAAGGAGCAGGGCATTTAACATTATGGTAATGGCAATCTCGCCAAATTGGCGAGATAGAGCCAAGTGTGAGACGGTTTTGGCGACTACTTTTTGACGCCAAACTTGGCGACCATTTGGCGACATTTTCGGTCCCCATGTACATGTATAGGACTTTTCGATTACGATCAGGAAAGTTCTCCAAATGTCTATCTCTAGAAGTTTCAAGAAGTTTCGCCTCCCTTATATAAGAGAGTTGACTGAGTTGAGTCAGTGAGTTGACTGGAATTACTGTATCTAGATACTGAGTTTCAGTGAGCATTCAGAGAGTTCCGAAAGCGAACTGTATTGCATTGTCTTTTGCAGTGATTTGAGCAGTTGTGTTGTCAAGTTTTTAACTGCTGTTTCGTGCTCTATTGTTGTGAAAAGAGCTGTATTGTGTCTACTAGAACGAGAAGTTCTGGAGTTGTAAAAGAATCTGTGAAGAGTGATATTGAAATAAATATCTGCAAGTTTTGATCTGCTTTGGCTTAAAATCTTTCAAACCCATATACAGAGAGAGAGATTGCGAAAACATAATGTCAACGACATTACTTAGTCAAAGCATAAGTAAATATCGGTCTGGGCAAAACCTTCTGCTTCTAACAGAGCCAGAAGAGGAAAGAGAACTACAAAGGGCAATAAATGGTTTTTATAGAAAGAATACGGAAACTAGAATTTACATAAGCAATACGTTACTAGATATAAATTTTCATATAAAAAAATATAAAATTTAATATTAGAAAGTTCTCTATTCAAAAGCACGCCCAGCACATATTCAAGGTAGACCTGATCAACCTTTG
>OZ021729.1:2857500-2905000 GCA_963978545.1 Linyphia triangularis
TTTGGTAACATGAGTTCAATAATATTTTTCATGAGTGCACCCGTTTTAATCGAAAATCACCCTTATTCCTTCGAACCCCTCGAAGATGAAATTTACAATTAAATTAATTTGAACCCGTCGTAAAGAAATTCTCAAAGTTCCAGTCGTCGTTCTTAGCCAGAAAGCATCCAGCTTCAAACGAAATTCTTCGCCAACGAGTCTTCAACAAGCAGCGTGCCATTTCCAACTGGTGTCTCAACGTCTCTTCAGTGTTCGTCTTCATCAGTGTTCGTCTAAAATTTTCGAATCTTCAATCCCGAAGTGCTGAAATTTTATCCGAGGCCCTAACCGGATAATTTGCCAAGATTAGTGCTCTGTATTCCGAAACCATCTACTACATTAGTTTTGTGTTCTAAGCAGTGACAACCGACGTCTTCAAAGCCAGCAGTTTATTCCTTCAGATAAGTTCTGAATCATTGATACTTTCTTTTTCTAAGAATTGCATACTAGTTTTTTTATTTACTTTTTTTTGAAAACCTCTTGCTTGGGTAAACTCTTCGCAACACAAATAAAGAGAAAAAAAAAAAAAAAAAATTAAAAAAAAAAAAAAAAAAAAAAAAGGTCTTATCTATAACCGGAAGTGATACCTTGAAGGATTTGATGTTGCAGTCTTTTATTTATATTTTCATTATTGTTCTAAGAATAGCTTACATTTAAATTGTTTTTATATTCCTTTTTATTCTTTTTGTCTGAATTAATACAAAGAATATTATTCAATATACATTATTTTGATGGATAACTTTGGGTAATATTTTGTTTTGAATACTTAATATATTATTCTTACCCTTGTTCATTGTTTACTTTTCCAAATGCAGCTGTTATTTTGAAAAGTTAGGTGATTTAAGTGAGGTAAACTTATCGTGTTAAAGTGTTCTTTTTATAAAGTATCCTTGGATAATATTTTGTTTTGAATACTTAATATATTATTCGCATCCTTATTCATAGTTAATTTTCCAAATGCTGCTGTTATAATTTCTTATGCAATTAATTTTCTATGCAATACAAAGCATAACTTATGCAGTATTATGTTTTAAAATATTATGCAATACAAAGTAAGTACATTATTATAAGTTAGTATGTTTATCGTGTTCTTGTCCAAGGAAAAAAAAAAAAAATCTTTTCAGTAAAAAATTTCTGATGACTTGTTCTCATACAAAAGTTCATGAAATTCTAAAACCTTTTTCTTACGGTAGTACTTTTTTACTTTTTTGTGAATTATCTGATTGACCGAGAGTTGATTAACTTCTGCAAAAATATATTTCTTCATTTTTAAAATGTATCTTCGTTAATTTCGTAGTGTTCTTAGCAGCATACTCAATTTAAAAAAAAAAAAAAAAAAAAAAAAAGAGGAAAAGCACACAACATAAATCTATAAGCCTTTTTCCTTTTAGTCGTTATCTTTTAATTTCATTTTTACGAATATCACAAAGTTCACTGGATTTCCACCAAATTTAAAGATCACAATGGCTTTTCTTCTAAGAAGTAAAAAAGAGGATCTGTCGAACTTAGCCACGGAATTAGGCATAAAGATAACCGCTACCATGACCAAGCCGATCATCAAGGATTTAATCTTGGGAAATGAGAAGTATGACGAAGATGAAGTAAAAGCACTTCTCGAGAGCATCACCGAGGAAAGGTTGCAAGAGCAAGAGCGTCAAGAGGCCATCGAAGAACGGAAACGTCAAGAAGCCGTCGAGGAACGGAAACGTCAAGAGGACATCGAGGAACGGAGACGAGAAGAAGAGTTCGAGCTCGAGAAATTACGAATCCAAACCCAGAAGGATTCATCTTCGAAAAACGTCACAACAAACCAAGTACCAATCAGACCTTCACGTGATACCTTCCACAAGTTCGATATGAAAGAAGATGTGAATCTTAACCCCATCCTGTTCGAGAGGCATGCAGAGCTGTCATCGATCCCTACAGAAGAATGGGTTCAGCACCTCATAGGCCTACTTCCAGTCGACGTTGCACACTTAATTGCGCGGGAGTCCCCCGACAAGTCTCACGACTATGATCACGTAAAGCAGTTGCTGCTACGAAGGTTCAAACTGTCTCCAGAAAGACTTCGCCAGATGTTCGTGTCACACCAAAAATCTCATTAAGGAACTTGGTTGGATTTCCTCCATGAATTGCAAACCTACTTCGATGGATGGGTGGAAGGTCTTGAAGTGAAAACTTACGACCAGCTTCGTGACCTCATCATAGCAGATCAGATCAAGAGAAGAGCTCCGTACGAATTCAAAGAACATTTTCTAGATGAATGGACACTCATCAACTCGCCCAGAGAGCTGGCCCAAAAGTTCGAAAAATACGAAGATGTCCGCAGAACGTTAAAGTCAAAGCAGTTCGACTCCTTTCCCAAAGGAAAATATGGGGCTAAATCGTCAAATTATGGGAACCCTTCCCGAAGAACCGACAGTCACCGATACGAGGCCGGATCATCGAATAATCGTGGAAGCCCTCCCCGAAGATCTGATAATCGCCGATATGGACCAAACCGGTCAGAAAAGAACCATTTCAACAGTAATCGAAATACCGACACTGTCAGGCCTAGACAGTCACTCTGCAGTTATTGTAAAGAACCAGGACACTTCTACGTTAACTGCGACAAGCACCGAAAAGATGCAGAATCCAACAATCCTCCGAGCAATTCTGTACCGACATGTACATCAGAAGAGTTGAAATTTAAAGAAATCGTTATGGGAAACAAACTCATCACCGCACTCGTAGACACAGGCAGTTCACTCAGTCTCGTTCGAGACGACATAGCCAAAGAAATCATCGATGAATCCAAGCTTTCGAAACAAAGAAGAACGCTCTCAGGCTTAGGAAATTCCCAAGTCACAATGAAAGGATCATTGGAAATGAGTTTCATCACCGACGGAGAAGAATTTTCTCTAACATGGCATGTAGTGCCGCAATCACAGTTATCTTTCCAAGCAATTATCGGAATGGATGTTACGAATCAAGCTATGTTTACAACGTCCAGGAATGGTATGAAATTTCATAAAGATGAGCCCGCTGATTGGTTCATGCACATCTCCGAAACAAGTCTTAATGAAGAGAGTTGGCCCACATAAGAGACATCAGGACACAGAACGAATTGAAGCAAGTTATCTCAACTTACAAGCCTGACAAAACTTTGTCAACAGACGTATCTATGCGAATCATCCTGAAAGACGACGTTCCAGTCTACCAACCTGCGAGACGATTATCGAGTTCAGAAAAGTTAGAGGCAATCAGCAAATCGACGAATGGCTAGAACAAGGAATCATCAGACCAAGCTCGTCAGACTACGCCAGTCCTATCGTACTAGTGAAGAAAAAAGACGGTTCCACCCGCCTCTGTGTGGATTATAGGAAATTGAATAGAAAATTAGTCAAGGATCGATTTCCTTTACCTCTGATAGAAGATGTTCTCGACAAGCTACAAGATGCTCAAGTATATACTACACTCGACCTCAAGAATGGATTTTTTCATGTTGAAGTAGATGAAGAGAGCCGCAAGCTAACCTCTTTCATCATCCCCTATGGACAATTTGAGTTCAACAAAGTACCCTTTGGCTTAAGTACCAGTCCCAGTGTGTTTCAAAGGTACGTGTACAACATCTTCCGAGATCTAATGAGAAAGGGCATCGTAATAATCTATATGGATGATTTGGTAATCCCCTCAAAGGATGAGGAAGAAGGTCTAAGAAACTTACAGTCAGTACTAGAAGTTGCATCAAAATACGGCTTGGAGATAAAATGGGAGAAATGTCAATTCCTGCAACGGAAAATAGAATTTCTAGGACACATAGTGGAAAACGGTACAATACGACCATCGTTGGCTAAAACGCAAACAGTAAAGAAATTTCCCGTGCCCACAACCGTGAAGCAAGTACAAAGCTTTCTCGGACTCACCGGCTATTTCCGCAAGTTCATACCAGAATACTCCAAAATAGCAAAGCCACTAAGCGACCTGACTAAGAAAGAAACTCCATTTGCGTTCAATCTACCTCAAGTCGAAGCGTTCGAAAAACTCAAGAAACTCCTTACAGAAAGTCCAGTCTTAAGTATCTTCCGTCAAGGTCAAAGGACAGAATTACACACTGATGCCAGTTTACACGGCTATGGAGCTGTACTATTGCCAGAGTCCACCGACGGAAAGATGCATCCAGTCCAATACATGTCTAAGAAGACAACACCAGCTGAAATGAAATACAGCAGCTACGAGCTTGAAGTGCTAGCTATTGTAAGCGCATTAAAGAAATTCCGCGTCTATCTTCTGGGAAACCATTTTAAAATAGTCACCGATTGTTCGGCATTCCAGAAGACTATGGATAAAAAAGATCTAGTTACTCGCATAGCTAGATGGGCATTATCCTTAGAAGAATTTGACTATCAGATCGAGCAACGACCTGGAGAAAGGATGAAACATGTAGATGCTCTGAGCAGAAATCCAGTCTTTATAATTGAGAGCGATACAATCACAGCTAGATTGCGCAAAAGCTCAAGCAGAAGATGAAAACATCAGTACTTTGAAGGCAGTCCTCAACAACAACGGGTCGTCAGAATTTTGTGAAAGAAACGGAATCCTCTACAAATTCGTAAATGGTCTCGAATTAATTGTAGCACCGAAGGACATGCAGACGGAATTAATCAAGCTCGCGCATGAGAAAGGACACTTTTCGACCTCTAAGACGGAAGACGTCATAAAACAGGAATTCTTCATTCCAAATTTAAACGCCTTAGTCCGCAATGTCATCAACAACTGCGTCCCATGCATCTTAGCTAACAAGAAGAGCGGAAAGAAAGAAGGATTTCTAAATCCAATTCCGAAAGAAGACGTTCCCTTAAGTACGTATCACGTAGATTTTATTGGTCCAATGCCCTCTACCAACAAAACATATCAGCACATATTGACTGTTGTTGACGCATTTACCAAATTCACATGGCTGTATCCGGTGAAGTGTACTTCTGCGGAAGATTTAATAGACAAACTAAGGTTACAACAAAAAACTTTCGGGAATCCCAAAAGAATACTCACAGATCGAGGATCAGCATTTACTTCGAAAGCCTTCACTGATTTTTGCACTGAAGAAGGAATTCAGCACTTGCAAATTGCTACCGGTGTACATCGAGGAAAAGGTCAAGTAGAAAGGATCCATCGCACTCTAATACCTGTCCTAACCAAGTTATCGTTAGACGACTCGACAAAATGGTACAAATATGTCGACCAACTACAACGAATACTCAACAGCACGACTAATAGAAGTACCAAGTGGATACCTTTTGAACTCTTAACAGGTGTTACCATGAGGAATAAGGACGACTTGAAAATACGAGATCTACTCATGGAAGAGATAGAAGATGAGCTTCAGGAGCAAAGGAACTCACTGCGACAAGAAGCAAAGAGGAACATCCAAAAGATTCAAGCCGAAAACAAACGGACCTATAACAAGAAACGCAAGAAAGCTCCAAACTATAGGGAAGGTGATTTGGTGGCAATCCAGCGAAAGCAGTTCGGTTCTGGGTTAAAACTAAGACCCAAATTCCTAGGACCCTATAAAATTACAAAGGTTAAACCCAAAGATAGGTATGATGTACAAAAATAGGCAACCAGGAAGGGCCTAACATAACTTCTACATCCGCTGATCTAATGAAATTTTATACTACTAAATAAATTAACTTAACATAAACACTCTTCAAAAATAATATGTAAACATTGCCATAATTGTCTTTTGCCCAACGTCATTATTCTTCATCTTATATGTCATTGTTTGATATTCAATTTACCATGCAACTCCAGCCATAGCATAGGATCCAGCCACTGATGCAGTTCCTACTATTTTCAAATAGACTTGATCCTGAACTTTTCGAACACTTACAAATGAACATTGTGATCTTCAACGAAATGTTTTCATTTTGTCTTAGTTTTATATTTTCTTTTACTTAAGTATTATCATATGTCTTGCTCATTTTCATGTGATTCATCGATGAGGTCATCGATCTACAGGATGGCCGAATCTGTAGGATTTTTATTATCCCATATCAATTGTTTACCGTACATTTCAATTTCTTCTTGTAAAGACAGATGGCACTGCAAGACGATGTTTCTTTTTTTTTGTTATTACGAATAAGTATTCGTACTCCGCGATTTTTTTTTAAGCAGAAGCACACCGGCTCTCCACTCTATCGGTCAGTTTAATTTGGTTGCACTCAACTCACTTCGCTAATTGGGTAATGTACTAATTAAACACTTAGTTTTCGTCGACTTGTGCTGCCATTTGGCTAGTAATATTTAATACTTTCCCCCCCCCCCTTTGTTTTATTTGAAAGTGATTGTGATGTTTCGCCCAGTAAATTTAATTGTTTTTTTAATTTAACTTTCTGTTTCTGATTTGGAAGTTTATTTCTCTTTTATTTCATTTTTGCTTCCCTAAATAAATCCCCTAGACATTTAAAAAACCGAACCACTAACCCCCATATATATATATATATATATATATATATATATATATATATATATATATAACTTTGTATTTGTGAAGGTAATTAGCTGTGTTTTTTTGTTTTTTTCTCTCTGATATCTCTGTTTTATATGTAAGATAGATAACTTACGATTAATCTGTCTTAGAAGAAAAAGCAATTTTTCTCAACTGGACAAGAATGATGAATTTTTCGAAGCATAGCATCTTATGGTTTATTTGTATTCTGAAAGACATACTTGGACAATCTTATTTTTGTTTTCTAGACGTTGGTTTTGATGACGATCCTGAAATTGATAAACGATGTATCATTTAAAGTCTAAGATCTGACGAATAGTTTATTGACTGAGAGGCTACTGCAAGTTGTCCTCATCGATCATCATCGTTAATTTTTTTGTAGAATTAGTAAAAATGTTAGAAAATCAAGAATCCCCTGGTCTGCCTGGGCAAAAATGGCCGAAAACATTCAAGAATCGACTTTGTATGAGTAAATAAATTCTGATTGCCAAATATGTCATAACTATCCAAAAAATGAAAAATTTTGGTCTGGTAACCTGCCATTCTCTAATTTCCAATGAAAAAAGTTGCGAATAATTTGTCTTTCGTGGCATGAAGATCTTTCAACTTTTAAAAGTCATCCAGTTTAGTAATACGTATTACGTCATCAGTAATGTAATATTTATGACCAACTTGGCTCACTTTTAAAAGCTAGAAGTATTTTTCGCCAGAGAATGAATATCGTCAGCACTCTTTCTCATTTAAAATTAAAGAACAATGGGTTGCCACATAAAAAATAATGCTCATTATTTGGCAAGTTTTGACGCATTTGGCAATCGAATTTCGATCAACTCATTAAAGTCAATTTTCGATTAGTTTCGGCTATTTTTGTCCCGGTAGACCAGGGATTCATGATCTGTAAACATTTCGCTACATTGTTTAAAAAATTAAAAATGATGTTCGATGAGATACCTAAACTTGCAGTCGTTTCTCGGGCTATTATTAATAATTGCACATTGTGTCATTTGTTCACTCTTGATTAGTTTCAGCCACTTTTGTCCCGGCAGTTGACATTTTATTTTAGGCAAAAATTATAAGTAAACGAAAATTAAAAATGCATAGAAAATACAATAGTATGTCAACTTATCATACATTTTTTTTTTTTTTTAATCAAATGCTTCATTAATTCCTGAAAAACTCACAGGTTAATTGTTGCAAATGTTTGTAATTCGCTAAAAGTAGCCGAACCCGAAAGGCTTCATATTTTCAAAATCAGTTAAAGTATTTTTAATTATACATCATATAGTTTAAAATAAATCAATATTTTTTATATTCGATTACGGAAACATAATTAACTCACTTCCACTAATTGAGCAGAATCTTGGTATATAAACTCATTATCAATGAAAATGCATTGTATCGAATTTTTTTAAAATCAAGTTTAAGAATTAGCCAATGGCGCGGAAAAGGCCATTTTTCTTGGTAGTAGTCAAATGTTAAGAAAATTCGATTTCTGATCAAAATTGCTTAAACGAGTTGTAATTGCGCATTAAAAATTGGCAATTCAAATAAAATATTTACAGAAAATATTGCGCTTCCATGGGTTATTTCTTTTACCCTGGGATTAAATCGCAAAGGTATTGTTTTTAATTGGTCCTGCGGCCGTCCCTACTTAATGTTTGGGCATGAGCAGGAAAAGCATTGTGTGGGAAAGCGCCTGTTCAGCCTGCATGTATCAAAAAAGATGTATACAATGGTACATCGGGTGTTGACCGTCATAATAAGCAAGTCGTGGTCGAATTAAACAAAAGTTTTTTGCCAGAGACGACAGACGGGTGACGTTAGGCTAGTGCAAAGAATTAAATGATTTCCAAAAGGCGCGGTGGAACAGAAGTACAGGGCTTTTATAGATTGTAACAGAACTGGTTGTATCCGGTCTCAGTGGCGTTCGACGAGATTCCAGGCGCTTCTCAAAAACTCCGGAAATTACTAGAAAATTCTAAAGCGAAAAATAAAGTTCCAATGGGAATATATTACATGTAACCTGATGTTGTTCAGCTGTACTGATGTTTTAAAAAACTAAAAATAAATAAATAAACCTTTGCATTTGGCTTGAACTTCGGCCCAGGATAAACTGTAAATCAGCCAAAAGCTGAATTTTTTCTAACTTTTTCTTTTAAAATCAAAACAATACGTGTTAACAAAACGATATTATCCACAAATACCCCCCCCCCCCCCCAATAAACAAAACCTACTATATTCGACAGCTCAAATCATCCCAAGCAATTCATCAAGATTTTTCTTCATCGAATCAAGATTTCGAATCAGATTTATTCCAACAGATGAACATTCTCTTTTTTTTTCCCATCCCCAAACACAAATAACATTTTCGACAAACGATACTTCCGATGAAGAAATCATCTGCTCAAGGTCGTACTAGTAACCATAGTTACCCGGTCACGACGTGACATGTCATTGGTCACGGGCACAGTTACGTTCTCCAGTGATTTATTATCTCAATCCGGCGGTCACGGTTTCGATTTCTATATTGGGATCGAGTATTTTCTGCCGAGTAATCATAGTTTCAATCTGTTTATTCAGCTGCTTGGATGCCTTTGATCAGATTTCCGCCGGCAGCCATCCTTTTTCCAAAGATCGGGATGGAAAGACATTTTGTGTACTCGGAAGGAAGTGGTTTATTGGAGATTGATTTATCTTTATCAGTTTATTGACCCTGGATTCTACTCGTTATTTTAAAGTTCGATATTAATTAACCATCTGGGACAGATATTATACCCCGCGAAAAGTTTTGTCTCGGTGTATTTTGTTTATAAAACCCTTAAAATTTTCTGGAAATCAAGGATTTTGATTTTCTTTTCTATAATTCAACAAACTATGATTTAATTCTTACATTGAATTTTTTTATGCATAAATATTGTTGCGTTGGTGGTTTCGAAAGATTTGAAGCCAAAGCAGATCAAAACTTGCAGAAATTTATTCCAGTATAACTCTTCACAGATTCCTTTACAACTGCAGAACTTCTCGTTCTAGTAGACTCAATACAGCTCTATATACAACAATAGAGCACAAAACAGCAGTTAAAAACTTGACAACACAACTGCTAAAATCGCCGCAAAAGACAATGCAATACAGTTCGCTTTAGACTACTCTGAATGCTCACTGAGACTCAGTATCTCAACCCAGTAATTTCAGTCAACTAACTGACTAACTTCAGTCAACTACTAACTGACTAAACCCCTTGGCCGGTCTTATGTAGGAGTCAAACCTTCTTGAAATTTCTAGAGGTAGATATTTATAGAACTTTCCAGATCGTAGTCGAAAAGTCCTATACATGTACATGAGGACCGAAAATGTCGCCAAATGGTCGCCAAGTTTGGCGACATTTGGCGATTTCTTGCCAAATTGGCTAGATTGCCATTACCATAATGTTAAATGCCCTGCTCCTTGTAAAAACTCGCTTCCCAGCGTTACCTCTGTAAAACTCGTTATCAAGCATTAAGACATACATTGAGGGGAAGCAAACTAAAGACAAACTATTGCACTGCCTTATGCGAAATGTACATAAATTTTCCTATTTACAAAATTACACTACGAAATTTTTACAAATATACAAAAATTCGTAACAATATGTAATTGAGTAAGGAGATTATAAACAATTTTGAAAGTAATAAAAAGTATTAATGAAGACCTAACAGGAGTGTTGTTGTATTTCAATGAACGCAAATCTCGACCATCAGCTATAAAATTTTACATGATTTCATGCAGCATAACTTGATTTAAAACCCACACAAAATATACATTTCGCATTTTTTATTTTCATAACAAATGAATGAATAAAATAGACTGCAAAAACTAAAAGAAATTTTAAAAATTACAAAAGTTTAAAGTTTTGAAATAAAAAAAAAATCGAATTTTTGCAATAAAAATTTTGTGAAAATAGTAAAAAAAATTAAATTGTTTGAAGTATTTTTCTTTTTGGTGGTATATTTTAAGCATAACGTTGTTAAAATCACGAGAAAAAAGATTGAAGGCATTTGAATCAAAAACTTTTTTTTTTTACTGCACACAACGAGCAAAAATACAGTTTTGAGAAAAACGACGTCAAAGTAAAAATCCTCGATATTGTTTTATGTAATTAAATAGAACCAAATAAAAATACCTTCGGTAAAAATAGGAATTTGTGTCCATAAGAAAATACGTTTTGAAAATTTTAAAGGTTTCTAGAACCCTATTGCTATTTAAAATTTAATTTTTACCTCTGATCGAAAACAAATCACTGGAAAGATAATTAGTCCCAAATGGTAAAATTATTTCTGTTTTGTACTTTAAAATAATTTATGTTTAGAGACTATTTAAATTGGGATCTCTTTGAAAATTAGCATGAATTTATTGAAACTTAAAATGAAATGACAGCACAAATAGCGACATTTTTAATTTCAATTAGCTATATGTATACATAGAATAATGAAAGTATAGCATTCTGACAAAAATATTTTTTGATTTTTTTTCTTTTTGCATTTCTCCACGTTTTGGAACATCCTGATTTCAAAAACGTTGTCTAGAAAAATTGTGTGTCTGTGGTCAGCATAACCAGGGCCTGATTTACCATTAGGCCCACTAGTCCCGGGCCTAGGGGCCCCCAAATTTTGAAAGTTTTATGAAAATTGTAAATATAATGGTCTTTTAATGGGAAGTACTGAACAAAAATAATAATAAAATTTAGATACACATCCGCAAATTCCATATTTTTTATAGTCACAGAGAGTTAAGTTAGATAGATTAACCTAATAAAACCTAACTACGCAAATCTTTACGGTTCAGCCAATCATATAGAACTTCTTCATATGTACACGGAGACAAGGGCTTTACGCCGCTGTTCTCCTTCTTTCGCCTCTTGTAAAGAGATGTTCACCAACCAACCAACCATATACAACTTCTTTTATTAAGAAATGAAAGAGTCTTTGTGATTAGTTGGTTTGCAGGCTCTTCCGTGGACGTTTTTTGCACTCCTTTTTGGCGAGATCGTGGAAACAGTGGAAAGGTTACTTTGTATTATTTACAATTATTGTTATAAAACTAAATAATCTTTATTATTATATAATTTGTGGACCCTGTGGTAAAATGTAAGTTTAAAATACAGGAAAGTGTGCTTTAAAATCAGTATTCATGGGGGGTCTTAATTAATTCAAAAGTTTTGAGGAAATCAAGATCATACTAATTATAACAAAAAAAAATCGTGTGAAAGTAAACTATGAGTTTTAATTGTAAAAAGTTAGTCTTAACGATTGTAGCTTGATCTGGGGATATTGCGATGTAAGGAAATAAATATTTGCTATTGGGGGCCCCTTTCTGAATGTTGGGCCTACAGTAAAAAAAATTCTAAATCGGGCCCTGAGCATAACTTCCGAAGAAATTGACCTACGCTGTTCAAATATGGTGTTCGGGTTAGTGGGGACCATGGGACCTCCTACTATTAAGGTTTTCGTCAAAATCGCGAATGCATATAAGGTAGCTGCCATTGAAAGAATTATGTGCCATTGAAAGAATTATGTTTTTCAATGGTCACTAAAAACGACTCCAACGATTTTGATAAAAATCGCTGTGGTAATGTCTCTTAAGGTGCTCTAAACATCCCCACATCCGAAATTCCAGTAAAAATGCTTTAATGGCGTAAAAAATTGCAAAAATGAATGCATGTAACACAGAGTTCTCTTTCCTTGAACAAACCTCATCAACATTCTATTTTTGTTCTCTCCCCATTTCACTTATAAAAAAAAGATAATATAAAAATTATCGAAAAGTATATCGCCAAAATCAACATTTTGGCGGAGCTTTTTTTTTTTTTAAAGACCCACACCACACTGGATAACATGATGTTAGGAACTGATGTAAATTACCGAACAACTTCCAC
This sequence comes from Linyphia triangularis, assembly GCA_963978545.1. Taxonomy (NCBI): domain Eukaryota; kingdom Metazoa; phylum Arthropoda; class Arachnida; order Araneae; family Linyphiidae; genus Linyphia; species Linyphia triangularis. The sequence continues at coordinate 2,869,941 of OZ021729.1, forward strand.
AATTATATCGTTCTCTTGGTCTGTCGCCAGTTGCATACCACTCGTATACGAGGCCTTAGAAGTGGATCACAATGTTTAACTTTTGGAAATTTCTGGTATATGATATTTCGAACATTAGTTTTAAACAAGATTCATCTGATAAACAGAGTCGTTCACCCACTGTTCCCGATTTCACGCCTTTATCGGAATTAAACGTCTTTATTTTTCATATCTAACTCATAAGGAACTCCCGTGCCAAATTTCAGCATTCTAGTTTAGTGGGAAATGTGAAGATTAGTAATAAGTGAGAGTGTCTGGGCTTATGCTCATATGTAACTGTATCTCAAGTGTCGACGCTGCCCGGGCTGAAATATATGTGGAAAGGCGTTTCCCAGTACAACCAGGTTCAAATTAGTTCAGTCAATTGCAAGTAATGAGCCGGAGCATGACTGGTTTTCGTCCTCCATGCTGGATTTCACCACTTTAACCATAAACGGGATCAAACACTTTCCTTTGTCGTATGAATTAGTCAAGATATCAAAAGGAAAATAAAACATGGTTCAAGTTGTTTCAGTCGATTGCAAGTTATGGGAGCTTGCCCCTTTTCACTCCTTTTCTTCAATTTGACCATCTTAAGAAAAAGTCCTAGTAAGAAAATCGTTCCCTATACTAACTATGTCAGAATCTTATAGCTCAATTCATTATTAACTACTTCCTATAAAACTTTGACATTTAGCGAGAAAGCAAAAGTTCATTTATAGTAAAATGACACAAGTTGTTTTCATTTAATGTATATCTATTACAATTGGCCGATCAAACGGTATAGTGGTTAGCGTGATAGCTTTTAGACCGCGAGGATGCGGGTTCGAGTCCCGTGTAAGGCATGAGTGTTTTGTAAATGTATGTTGACTTGTCTAATGACGAATGTTACGGCGCATTATAGCCCACGTGTTGCTGACGGCTCCAAATTATCTGAAAACAACCAACCGTTACAACTAAAAATTTAAAAAAAAGCAAAAGTCTGTTCCAGGGGGCACCACTGTATAGGCATTGACGTAAAGATATCAAATATAAAATAAAATATATTAGACACTATTCTCGAGTTTTAAATTGATGTCATTTTGTTAAGTTTTCTTACCTACTCACGAAATGTCAATGTTTTCTAGAAAGTAGTTTCTAAATGCACTGGTCTAGAAGATTGTAACATAGCGAGTATAGGGAATGATCCTTACTATACTAAACTCCAACTTAACTTGACATCACTAGACGATAGATCTTCACCGTGCTCATAGGCAATTAATCCATTTTAACGGAGTGAAGACATAATTCTCGCCAAACCATATAGCCTTTTGTTCTCTACAGGGTTGTGGTTTGGCGAACATTATGCTTTCTCGCCGCCAAAATGGATTAAATACCTATGAGCACTGTGGCGATCTACCGTCTAGTGATGTCAAGTTAAGTTGAAGTTTAGTATAGGACATCTTCAAAACTACAAATCGCTGGAATGAAATTCCTCACCCCCCCCCCGCGGTTATCCAAATGACACAAAACGTCAAAAGAAGAAAAATTGGTTCAAATTTGTTAATTGGATTTGAAATTATGAATTTAAGGTTGTGTATGGTTGCAAGGGTGCGATTAATGGTTGAAGAGTGAGAAAGGGTAAATGTGCTTATACTTCGAATTTGCGCTGAGAAAGGTGTTGATATTTCGATATTTCAAAAGCTGCTCTCAAACTTTTGGGTGATGTCACCCGAACAGCTACCGCCCCCTCCGTAATAGACTGAGAGGTGACTGCAATTTTTAGACCCCATCGAACATCATTCTGATTTTTGTATAGAAATTAAAGAAAATAAAGTAGATTACGAATCCACTGGTCTGCCGTGGCAAAAATGGCCGAAACTGGTCAAAAATCGACTTTTAATAATTTGAACTAAATCCAATTGCCAAATGCACCATAACTTGCCAAATAATGAGCATTTTTTTTATTTGGTAACCCTCACTCTTTAATTATCAATAAAGATTGTTGCAGACAATTCAGATATCTGGCGGCGGTCTACTTGCATCTATTAAAAGGGAGCCAAGTTGGCAATAAACATTACATCAAGGATGACATAACTGATGTCGCCAATTTGGCTTACTTTTAAAAGATATAAATTTTCCAAGCCAGAGATCAGAAATTGTTTGCGCTTTTTCTCATTGAAAATCAAAATGCAGGGTTGCCAGACGGAAAAGCTTGTTATCTTTTTGACAAGTTATGACATATTTGGCAATCGGATTTTAGTTCAACTCATTCCAAGTCGATTTTCGATTAGTTTTGGCCATTTTTGCCACGGCAGACCAGTGGATTCCTAATCTACTCACTTTTCTCCAATCTCTATACAAAATTCAGAATGATGTTCGATGGGGTCCAAAAATTGCAGTCGCCTCTCAGACTATAATAAAACTCTGTATCCGCCCTTGTCTATACCGTATGAGTGTAACTTTCTGAGACTGAAATAAAAGAAAATATTCTTAACGTGAGTTGAATGGGAAGTGGATGGTTTCAAATCTATAAAAAAAGTGTCCATAACAAGTCACCAAAACATTTGCATAAATTTCGAAAAACAAAGTCTCATCTAAACACCAAAGCCGTCCCTTGAAGCAAAGCTATTCCTGATCAAGATTTTCATTACATTTCTTTCCTTTTTATCCCTTTTATTATTCCCTATTTTATCCCTTTTCTTCGGTCTGACGACTGTTTCCTGAATCTCTGAATGTTTTCTGATGTTTAATGGAGCAAGGAATGAATTCATTTTCTGTTTCTCGCGCAATTTCTTTAGCTTCAACTAGAAGTCGATTGTTTTTGCGTTATTCCTTCGTTAAATGAAATTCCAAATGTATTTATAGTGTTATAAATAAAGAATCTAATCACAACTTGTTTTCAAATTTCGATCGTTTTGTGATTATGTATGCTTATAAAAAAAATATTCATATAATATACGCGTAATAGCTTTCAGGATTTTTAAATATTTCTTTGAATTTGATTATTTCTTTCAACTTATAGATATTCAAAAAATTGTGTATGCTTCATACTGAGATAACAGGAGGAAATATATATGAAGAAATGTGTCTATTCTTTTTTATAGAAATCTACAGTTTTATTAACTTCTTGATAAACGTTTCCACAATTGACATGAGGATGGTTCTTGCTTGAGATTTAAATAAAAATTCACCCTCATCATTTGCCACCTTAATAGGGATATGATCATTAATTAAGATTAATGGAACCAATTTGAACCAGGTTTTTTTCCTGTATGTTACTTGACTAATCCGGATTACCAAGAACATACCAATTTCACTCCGATATTTTGTGATTCAAATGGTAAAATCAGGACAACGCCTTTGCCACAGCCATTCGAGCCTGGTCACCGACGTACATGTTTGCTACTTATATGAAAAATGTTTGAAATTATTTAATATATTTTGTAATTGACGCTGTAAGGACTGCATTCACATTCAAAATTGTTTGATTTGTTTTATTCTTGGCCAAATACTTCGTGCATAACTTTTCCTTCACCGGTAAACTTAGCATTTATAATTCTATCAGTAACTTCCATAATTCCTGTAAAATTACATCCATAATTCCATAATTAACTTTCGTAATTCCATAAGTATATTTAATAGTTTTATAAATAACTATCATAATTCTTATAATATTAAATTTCAATATTCTATAAGTTGCTTTCATAATCCGTGTAAATTTTTCTCCCATAATTCTATAAGTAACTTCCGTAATTCCAAAAGTAACTTTTATAATTTCTCAAGTAATTTCCATAATTCCTGTAAATTTAACCTCCATAATTTCTGTGTATGTTAAGTTAACTTCTATAAATCTATAAGTAACTTTTATAATTCCATATGTGACTTTCATAATTCCTATAAATTTAACTTCCATAATCCCTGTGTATGTTAACTTCCATAATTCTTCAAGTAACTTTCATAATTCCTCAAGTAAGTTTCATAATTCTTGTAAATTTCACCTCCATAATTCTTGTGTATGTTAACTTCCATTATTCCTTAAATAACTTTCCTAAATTCTATAAAGTTAACTTCCCTTATTTCTTAAATAACTTTCATAAGTCCTATAAAGGTAACTTCCATTATTCCTTAAATAACTTTCATAAATCCTATAAAGTTAACTTCTATTATTCCATAAATAACTTTCATAAATCCTATAAAGTTAACTTCCATTATTCCTTAAATAACTTTCATAAATCCTATAAAGTTAACTTCCATTATTCTTTAAATAACTTTCATAAATGCTATAAAGTTAACTTCCGTTATTCCTTAAATAACTTTCATAAATCCTATAAAGTTAACTTCCATTATTCCTTAAATAACTTTCATAAATCCAACAAAGTTAACTTCCATTATTCCATAAATAACTTTCATAAATCCTATAAAGTTAATTTCCATTATTCTATAAGTAAATTTCATAATTCCTTTGAAGGAAATAATTTTCATAATGTTTCGTAATATTTTCATAATTAACTTTCATTATTCTTATAAAGTTAATTTCCTCCAGTTCTTATAGTGCCACATTTCCGATATAAAAAAAAGTTTAAATGAGGTTTTATTTGTCTTCAGATATTATTTCCCAATGGTTACAATAGTGCATCTTATTACGAGATGTTCTTTTAAACATCACGGCTTTTAACAAACGCATTTTAATTATAACAACTCTGATCTAGTAGGATAGAGTTTTCACATTATTCGCAAATTAATCTAGAAATAATGATTATGCACAGCTAGCGTATTTCTTTCTCGACCATCATAGTCTTTAGGAGTGGACCATTAATTCTTGTTGAATTATAATCTAATCAATCACTTGAGACGTCTTTCAAAACACCACAAAAGGATCTTAATCGCCGGATTAATGGGAAACCGAGGATATCCTGAGCGTGAAATTAGCTGTCAACGGCGGAAAAAAATGGCAGCAACGACCAAATGCGACAGAGCATAAAATTAATGAAAATTAGTTATATAATGATGCTAATAGAGATATGCAGTAGAATTCAATTTCTATTGAATGTAAAGTATTAAATAAAAAAGGCGGGTGTTGTTGTTATATGCACAACGAAGAAAGTTTTTCATTATAGACTGAGAGGCGACTGCAATTTTTGGACCCCATTGAACATCATTCTGATTTTTTTTTATAGAAATTAGAGAAAAGTGTGTAGATTACGAATCCACTGGTCTGCCGTGGCAAAAATGGCCGAAACTGGTCAAAAATCGACTTTTAATAATTTGAACTGAATCCAATTGCCAAATGAGCCATAGCTTTCCAAATAATGAGCATTTTTTTTATTTGGTAACCCTCACTCTTTAATTATCAATTAAGAAGGTTGCAGACGATTAAGATATCTGGCGACGATCTACTTGCATCTATTAAAAAGAAGCCAAGTTGGCAATAAACATTACGTCACGGATGACGTAGCTGATGTCGCCAATTTGGCTTGCTTTTAAAAGATACACATTTTCCAAGCCAGAGATCAGAAATCGTTTGCGCTTTTTCTCATTGAAAATCAAAATGCAGGGTTGCCAGACGAAAAAGTTTGTTCTCTTTTTGGCAAGTTATGACATATTTGGCAATCGGATTTTAGTTCAACTCATTTCAAGTCGATTTTTGATCAGTTTCGGTCATTTTTGCCACGGCAGACCAGTCGATTCCTAATCTACTCACTTTTCTCCAATCTCTATAAAAAAATTCAGAATGATGTTCGATGAGGTTCAAAAATTGCAGTCGCCTAACGGATTATTAAGTTATTGTTGTTACTTTATATCCAGGGTTCCTCTACCAGCTTAGGATCGCTAAAACTATATTATTTACATTTATATAACATAAAACACTAATATATTATACAGGGTGATTTCTAATATCCTTTTTTACCCTTTAAATTCAAACGGCGTCTCGTATAGCCAGCGAAGTAACGTATATTTACAGTAAATAAACTATGTTAAATATTTCGAGGCATCTTACAGCGTCCCTATCGGCGATTTATGGAAGTTACTCTAAAAAAAAAATAAGAAGATAAAAAGTCCAATTAGAAAAATGTTTATGATAATATGTCAAAACCACAGGGAAAAGTTTCATAAAGCTATCTGTAAAATTGGATTGTCTGCAAATCTCAATTCATGACGATCCTTTTTACAAGTTGTGAATAGTCTAAAATTTCAACAACGAATATCTTCAGCAATTTTACAGATAGCTTTCTAAAACATTTTCCTGTGGTTTTGCATACTATTTTGAAAAGTTTTCTAAATGAACTTTTTTGTCTATCTCTTTTAGGTTTTGTAATTATTTTTTGTAACTTCCATAAAACGACGCCAGTGGCACTGTAAACCATCCCAAAATATTTAGCACACTCATTTTTCTGTAGGTATTCGTTACTTACCTGGCTATACGAAACGGCGTTTCGAATTTAAAAGGCTTAAAATGATACTAGGAATCAATCTGTATATCGCTAAAGATTTTTTTTTTTTTTTTACAGAATATTTTGTTTTTATGTCGATCACTTTTTCTCTCTTAATACAAAACCAAAATTTATAAATCTATTTACCAATTTAAAGGCTCCGTTTCTAATAGTTTTATTGTAATTACCCATTGTGTTACTTATTTTAAAATCAAAGTTAAAAAATCCCAAATATTCCGAAAGTGGCAGCCTTAAATAAAAGAGAGAATTTAAGCACGTTTAAGAAACCAAATGAATCTTCTTTCTCTCAGCAATTTGAATTCAATGTCAAACTTCAATTTAGTAATTTCTCTAAGCAATCTTAAATAGATAGTGCGCAATATATGTTGTCATTAGGGCTGTTATATGTAACACAAGAAAAACATGTTTTTTGTTTTTTTTTATAGAATATTTTGTTTTTATGGCGATCACTTTTTCTCGCTTACTACAAAACCAAAATTTATAAATCTATTTACCAATTTAAAGGCTCCGTTTCTAATAGTTTTATTGTAATTACCCATTGTGTTACTTATTTTAAAATCAAAGTTAAAAAATCCCAAATATTCCGAAAGTGGCAGCCTTAAATAAAAGAGAGAATTTAAGCACGTTTAAGAAACCAAATGAATCTTCTTTCTCTCAGCAATTTGAATTCAATGTCAAACTTCAATTTAGTAATTTCTCTAAGCAATCTTAAATAGATAGTGCGCAATATACGTTGTCATTAGGGCTGTTATATGTAACACAAGAAAAACATGTTTTTTTTTTTTTTTTTTACAGAATATTTTGTTTTTATGTCGATCACTTTTCTCTCTTAATACAAAACCAAAATTTATAAATCTATTTACCAATTTAAAGGCTCCGTTTCTAATAGTTTTATTGTAATTACCCATTGTGTTACTTATTTTAAAATCAAAGTTAAAAAATCCCAAATATTCCGAAAGTGGCAGCCTTAAATAAAAGAGAGAATTTAAGCACGTTTAAGAAACCAAATGAATCTTCTTTCTCTCAGCAATTTGAATTCAATGTCAAACTTCAATTTAGTAATTTCTCTAAGCAATCTTAAATAGATAGTGCGCAATATACGTTGTCATTAGGGCTGTTATATGTAACACAAGAAAAACATGTTTTTTGTTTTTTTTTATAGAATATTTTGTTTTTATGGCGATCACTTTTTCTCGCTTACTACAAAACCAAAATTTATAAATCTTTTTACCAATTTAAAGGCTCCGTTTCTAATAGTTTTATTGTAATTACCCATTGTGTTACTTATTTTAAAATCAAAGTTAAAAAATCCCAAATATTCCGAAAGTGGCAGCCTTAAATAAAAGAGAGAATTTAAGCACGTTTAAGAAACCAAATGAATCTTCTTTCTCTCAGCAATTTGAATTCAATGTCAAACTTCAATTTAGTAATTTCTCTAAGCAATCTTAAATAGATAGTGCGCAATATACGTTGTCATTAGGGCTGTTATATGTAACACAAGAAAAACATGTTTTTTTTTTTTTTTTTATAGAATATTTTGTTTTTATGTCGATCACTTTTCTCTCTTAAGGGGTCTCAGGACCTTAAAGTTTCAAATTTTTCAATTTTTCGAAACAAATATATGTTATGTGCGTAACAATTCTGCGCAGTTTGGTACCAAATTTATGACAATACCTCAAAAACTTACAGAATTATGTAAAAAAAACTAAATGAGTATTTATGAAATCGAAACTTAAATGGAGAGTGCCACGCCCATTTATTTGTAAATAAAGGGCAGTTTTTCGTATTCTGAATTTTAGTTTTAAATTATTTTTGCTTTCAGCTAAGCCACATATTTTATTTTTGTCTTGATAAACAAGTAAAAGTTGTACAACTCAACTCCTTAAGTATTTTTATTATCATCGCGGCGAATTTGTTTACAAAACGTGCGTTTTCGATTTTTTTATTTACATTTCAATACTTTTCATTATGAGTTCTCCTGATAAAAAACGTTCTTCTGGCCAAAGGCCAAGGAAGAGAAAGTTTTATGGTAATAAGTATTTGAAAAAAGAAGAAGCTTTGAATGGAAAAGCAACTTTTGTTGATATTCCCCAAAAGAAGAGTTCATCTGCAAAAAAATTGAGAACTTCTCAATGTGGATTGGAAACACTTCAAGATTCAGTTTCCAATGACTTTAAAGGCTATAGAATTATTGACATTTCATTGGTATTTGAACATTTAGAACAATTTGTTTGCTGTTCTTCTTGTAATGGCAAATTGAAATTCACTGAGAAGTCTATGAATGGACTGGCTTCAACTTTTCGAGTAAAATGTGTGCAGTGTGATGCTATTGCTTGCTTCAAATCCTGCATATCCATAGGGGAAAAGAAAAAAGTCAATGAAGTGAATAGGCGTTCGGTGCTGGCAATGCGCTACATAGGTCAGGGACTAACTTCTCTGCAAACTTTTTGTTCGGTAATGGGGTTGCCTGAACCTATTTCTCAGAAGGCATATGACGCTACCAATAAGAAACTAGCTGAAACTCTTGCGAAAACAGCAGAAGAATCTATGAAACAGGCAGCGTTAGAGGAAACCATACTCACTGACAGCAATTTGGTAGCTGTTAGTGGGGATGGGACTTGGAAGACGCGTGGCCACACATCGAATGTTGGTGTGTGTACCTTAGTTGGAAGTGAAACAGGTAAGGTTATAGATGTGGAGATAATGTCATCATTTTGCAAAGGATGCGATTCTTATAAAGGCGTAAAATTTGGACCACAGTACAATGCATGGCTTTTGACGCATAAAAGTGTGTGCAAAAAAAATCACAATGGATCTGCTGGACAAATGGAGGTTGATGGGATGATTCAGATGTTCCGAAGATCCGAAGCAAAGCATGGTTTAAAGTATAAACAGTACATAGGTGATGGGGATTCCAAAACTTTTCTGGCCATTTCTGACTGCCAACCGTATGGACCAGAACTAAAAATAGAGAAAGTTGAATGCGTGGGCCATGTCCAGAAGAGGATGGGCACCCGTTTGAGAAAGATGAAGGCGTCCGCGGGGAACAAAAAGCTATCGGACGGAAAAACCATTGGCGGAAAGGGAAGATTGACGGAAGCTGTTATTAAAAAACTAACTGCATACTATGGTAATGCAATCAGAGGACACTGTAAAAGTGTAAAAGATATGCGACAAGCAATCTGGGCAATATGGGCTCACTCTGGAAGTACTGATAAAGAACCAATGCATTGGTTTTGTCCCAAGGGAGATAAAACCTGGTGTAAATATAACATTGCTCATCAAAACAATAAACATTTTAAGCATAAAAGCACCTTGGCTAAAGCTGTAATGGAGGCTATAAAGCCAATATTTAAAGATCTGGCAGATCCTAAGTTGCTGAAGAAATGTTTAGGTGGGAAAACCCAAAATTGCAACGAGTCTTTGAATTCCGTTATATGGCATTATAGCCCGAAAACCATAGGATCGGGTTTGACAATAGCAAAAATTGCTACATATTTAGCAACATGTAATTACAATGATGGAAACACAAGTCTGCTTCAATTATTAATATCTTTAAATATGAGGTACCAAAATAAAACTGTCCAGCAATGTGTCAATAGTAATGAACAGCGCATCGCTACAGCAGAAAAAAGAACATCCAATGCATCATTTGAGGCTCGTAAAGCTAAAAAGTTAAAAAAAGTAGTTGAATGTGAAAAATTTCATGTAAAGGAAGGTGCAACCTATGCAGCTGGAGGATTTTAAAAGTGTTCAGTTGCTATATTGATGTTTTACAAGTAAGTTTAAACTTTAACTTCATTTTTCTCAGAATGCGTAATTTTACATTGCGCGCAAAATATTTAAAAAACTATTACTTGTATGAACTTTAAATTTTTAACATATGTTCTACTCACCTATATTTATGATTTGAACATCAAATTAGGGAAATATATCACTAATAAAATTAAATCTATGTATTTTTACACGATTTTTCTAAAAAAATAAAAAAAAAATTAATTTAAATTTTTTTATAAATAGTTAACTTTTTTCAAACCTATGTAAATGATCTTCAATCTATAGATAGACATTTTATCTATAATTTAAGACCAATTTCAATTGTTTTGAGCTATAATTTATTTCAGAATCCTGCGCGCAACAAAGCGCACATTTTTGTGATTTAAAAAAATGCTGTTGTTTTAAATTTGAAATATCTCTAAATTAATTTTATTTAATTCACTTTTAATGATTAAATAATATTGACAAAAGTACACATTTTAAATTATCAAAAAGACAACATTGAACTTTGCTTTGTAAAAATTTTACATTGAATCGAAAAATGAGTCTTAAATACACTAAAATGTATTCCTCAAGGTACTGAGACCCCTTAATACAAAACCAAAATTTATAAATCTATTTACCAATTTAAAGGCTCCGTTTCTAATAGTTTTATTGTAATTACCCATTGTGTTACTTATTTTAAAATCAAAGTTAAAAAATCCCAAATATTCCGAAAGTGGCAGCCTTAAATAAAAGAGAGAATTTAAGCACGTTTAAGAAACCAAATGAATCTTCTTTCTCTCAGCAATTTGAATTCAATGTCAAACTTCAATTTAGTAATTTCTCTAAGCAATCTTAAATAGATAGTGCGCAATATACGTTGTCATTAGGGCTGTTATATGTAACACAAGAAAAACATGTTTTTTTTTTTTTTTTTATAGAATATTTTGTTTTTATGTCGATCACTTTTTCTCGCTTACTACAAAAACCAAAATTTATAAATCTATTTACCAATTTAAAGGCTCCGTTTCTAATAGTTTTATTGTAATTACCCATTGTGTTACTTATTTTAAAATCAAAGTTAAAAAATCCCAAATATTCCGAAAGTGGCAGCCTTAAATAAAAGAGAGAATTTAAGCACGTTTAAGAAACCAAATGAATCTTCTTTCTCTCAGCAATTTGAATTCAATGTCAAACTTCAATTTAGTAATTTCTCTAAGCAATCTTAAATAGATAGTGCGCAATATACGTTGTCATTAGGGCTGTTATATGTAACACAAGAAAAACATGTTTTTTTTGTTTTTTTTTATAGAATATTTTGTTTTTATGTCGATCACTTTTTCTCGCTTACTATAAAACCAAAATTTATAAATCTATTTACCAATTTAAAGGCTCCGTTTCTAATAGTTTTATTGTAATTACCCATTGTGTTACTTATTTTAAAATCAAAGTTAAAAAATCCCAAATATTCCGAAAGTGGCAGCCTTAAATAAAAGAGAGAATTTAAGCACGTTTAAGAAACCAAATGAATCTTCTTTCTCTCAGCAATTTGAATTCAATGTCAAACTTCAATTTAGTAATTTCTCTAAGCAATCTTAAATAGATAGTGCGCAATATACTGTTATGAATTTTTCCACTGAGGCAATGATGGCACAGTTTTTAAGTTGAAAACTACTATTTATTCACTCTTCACAGGCACAAAATTTATTCAAAGGCAACAGTGTAATCACTCTTAAGCTTCAACAAAAACAACTTCGAATTCAGCGATTATACAAGCTCACTCCAATAGGTAAACAAAGCGAACAGCTTACATCGAAGTCCGAAGTCAATCTGAAAACTTTCCCGATCTCCCAGTCTTATTTATACTTGGCGCGAGAGAACAGTCGAGAAATTTCCAGCCAATTCGTCGGAAAAGAAACATCTCGAAATTCCTCGATTGCTTTAGGTGTTGCCATCTTTTTCTAACCTGTATAATCGCTGGTAAAAAAATAAAATAAGATAAAAATAAATTACAATAAAATTTTAAAATAATACGTCACTATTTACACTAAATACAGACAATTTGTGCAACAATACATTGTCATTAGGGCTGTTATATGTAGCACAAGCAACACACAACCCTAATGACCATCTATTGACTAATAAAGTCAACACCCGAATAAATCCATGGACATGTTAATTATGCAAGACTCGCTTAGGTGAAAAATGATGAAGTGTTTGAGATTGTACATAAAATCCAATATTCAATTAATTAAAAATATCTGCAACTTGGGCAATTCATTTAGGAATCCTTTAGAATTTAACGGCTTTCAAATTTTCTTTCTATTAATTTACTTTCCTATTTTTAAGCAAAATGCGGGGGAAAAAAAAAAAAAAAAAAAGTTACAACTTCATTAAAGTTCATTGAAATTCTTTCAATAATTTGTTTCCCTTCGAAAATAAAGCAACTAAAAAAAAATAACCACTAATCCCCTTAATTAATTTTACGTAACATCAATATTTTTCATTTCAATGAAAGAAAGACTAACATTTAAAATCTTTTTAGGAAATATCTAAAAAAAAACACTAACATATTAAATGCATTTGCAATAAATACACTAATATAAATCGTTTCCAGGCAATTTAATTGCGCTTAACAGGAAAAGAAATCATCTCATCCATAATTTGTCAAAATAAATAGCCGCGAGAGCAGGAAAAGAGCAAAAAGTCCCCTCATTTTTTTTTTTGCACTCATATCCTATTTAAATCATGTATTGCTCTTATCTCGGGACCAAGCGTATTAAATGAGCATAAATACCGGAAATGACTGCAATTCATAGGACCGAATCTGGAAACTAAAGAGAACCAACGATTTGAACAGAAATAAGATTTTGAAAAATTGTTTTAATAAAATTATTTGCCTGTTTTTTATTCTATCATATGATGAAATATCTTGAATATTAAAAATATCATTAATTCAACCAGTAACGATGTTGGTTAGGGGCTCCACTATATTTTTTTTTCTTTTTCTTTTGGGCCCCCCCTTTTTTTTTTCGGTATTGAGATTTTGTTATTTAAGAGGAAACCCTAGTAAGGATTATTCCCTATACTCTCTATATTACAATCTCTGACTAATTATAGTCCGAGAGGCGACTGCGGTTTTTGGACCCCATCGAACATCATTCGGAATTTTTTATAGAAATTGGAGAAAAGTGAGTACATTACGAATCCACTGGTCTGCCGTGGCAAAAATGGCCGAAACAGGTCAAAAATTGACTTGGAATGAGTTGAACTAAAATCAGATTGCCAAATATGTCATAACTTGCCAAAAAGAGAACAAACTTTTTCGTTTGGCAACCCACTTCATTTTGATTTTCAATGAGAAAAAGCGCAAACGATTTCTGATCTTTGGCTCGGAAAACTTATATCTTTTAAAAGTAAGCCAAATTGGCGACATCAGTTACGTTATCAGTGACGTAATGTTTATTTCCAATTTGGCTCATTTGTGAAAGATGCAAGTAAGCCATAGCCACACATTCGAATTGTCTGCAACCTTCTTAATTGAAAATTAAAGAGTGAGGTTTACCAAATAAAAAAAATGCTCATTATTTGGCAAGTTTATGGCGCATTTGGCAATTGGAATTAGTTCAACTTATTAAAAGTCGATTTATGACCAGTTTCGGCCATTTTTGCCATGGCAGACCAGTGGATTCGTAATCTACTCACTTTTCTCTAATTTCTATAAAAAATTCAGAATGATGTTCGATGGGGTCCAAAAATTGCAGTCGCCTCTCAGTCTATTAGCATACCTTCCTTCTTATTATCAAGGACTATGGGGACTATGGCACCTCTATTTCTCTTAAGCATTTTGTTCCAACCCCATATCCAGTACAGATCAGTAGTGGGCAGTACTGCACAGGATGTAAACACACATTTGCGACCGCAAGTCTACCTATAGCCACCGAAGAGTTCATTTCTACCCCTTTTCGGTAGCTACCCGGTAGATGACAGCACTACCGAACGTATGTGGAACTTCTTAATTTAGAGGCAATACCAAGCAGAAGATTCCAGCAGAAGACTTGGCTTTGTCACCGCTGGAGATATTGATTTGTTTGGGAATTTGGAGGACTGTGGGACCAATTTAACGTGCTTCAGTTACCATTAGCAAACACGACGGTTTTTAGTCGGTCCCAGGCCCGAGAGAATGATACTCTCCCGACTAGGTTACGCGGCCCTTATCCCTGACTACTTTCCGAGTTATTTAAGATATACATATACAATTGAGATTATTTTCTTTAATTTTTAGGTTATAATTTAAAACTTTTTGGCAGTATATCAGAATTAAAAATGATGCATTTTTATGTATAAATTTTTCTTTTCCTTCAATTTTTTAATCAGCTTATTGCAATTAAAGTGATTAATTAGGACATTATTAGAACATACATAAATAAACTTGTAATTAACTTAGAGGTATTATTTTTCTTGCAGATAAGAGATATTATATTGATGCATGTTCCTATGGAGAATTTTGAATTTAAAATAAAGAGTTTTAAAAAATACATTAGTTTTTAACAAAAAATTAAGATTAAAATATGCATAAAAAATGTGTTTATAACAATATGTATTACATTCTCCATAGAAAACACATTCACCACTATTTTCTACAAAACAAAATTAGAATTTTGAAAATCGGACCACTTATTATGAAGTTATGACCGTTGGCGTAAAGTCGCGTAACACCAAAATGTCATTCTTCAGAAAACGCGTTTAAAGTTCACTGCACTAATGAACGTGGTACAAAATAGGTTCACAAAACCTACTGTAATTTAAAAAGTAATTTGAATCTCAGAAAAAAAATGGTATCATTTTAATGGTAATGAATTCGAGAATATTTTAAAACCAAAAAACAAAAGCGCAAAATTGAGTCAAATTTCGCGATTCCTAATGTATATCTTAAAGAAAGTTGGGGACTGGTAATACTTCGCTAAATAATTCCTTCCAATGCCGTTCATCCTATTATCGTAAGCATTTTTAAATAAACTCCTAGTAAGGATCGTTGTCTCTTCTAGCTATGATACAATGTTCTGGCCCAGTTCATTAAGAAACTACTTTATTGAAAACCCTGAAATTTGGTAAATAAGTGCGAAAATGAACACTTAATGTAACGACTTAAATTAAAAACTCGAAAATAGCGTCGAATATTTTAAATTATATTTGAAATCCTTACGTCAATGCCTTAGCAGTGCCGTCAATGCCTTCAGTACTCTTTTGTTTTTTAAATTTTAATTTATAGTAGACTAGATGAATACCCGTGCTGCGCTTTGAAATTTTACCATGTGTATTTTAGCAATCAAAAGACATTCATTTATTTTACACTTCAGACGCTTGCTTCCATTTCGATCCCGACAATTTGAATTATCAAAATAGGAACTTTACTTTGTTGATTTTTTTTTTCCTAAATTAATAATTGAGAATGTATTGGAAATGAGACATTTGAATATTTCTCGTTTAGAACCCATTGAATATTTTTAATAATTTTAACTAATAACTAATTTCTTCTATATTTGCCCTTCTTAACATTTGCCCCAAATATCAAAATTGTGTTAACATTGGAAGTGGGTCATTTTGGATATCCCTCGCTTGGAACGTTTAACCCCTTTCCCGCACCTTAATGAGGGTTAATCGTGATCGGAATAGCTTACATTTTTTATATTTGGCTTTTTTGTCATTAGCAATAATTTTCAATGTTGTGACCCATGTGGGAAATAGGGCATTCGAATATCCCTAGTTTGGAACGTTTAACCCCTTTTCCACCACTTAAGGTGGGTTAATCGAGATCAGAATAGCTTACTATATTTGTCTTTGTTGTCATTTGTACCAATTTTCAGAGTTGTGACCAAATGGGAAGTGGGACATTCGAATATCCTTCGTTTGAAACGTTTGGCCCCTTTTCGACCCCCTTAAAGTGGGTTAATCGAGAACGGAATAGCTTACTTTTTCTATGTTTACCATTGTAAATATTTGTACCAATTTTCAGAGTTGTGGACATGTGGGAAGTGAGAGAATTAGTGATGAGTTAGTGAGGGCTTTGCCTTATATATAGAGGGATAGATATTCAATGAAAGCAATTTCTGTCATATCATTAAGTGGTCCTCTTCATACCTACTCGCCAAATGTTAAGATTTTCTACAAAGTAGATTCTAAATGAACTGGGCTCGAAGATTGTAACATAGTGAATATAGGGAATGATCCTTTCTCTTAAGGTAGTAGTCTGGTAACTTATGCCTACTTTCATGACTTCTTTGGAGGGTGGTTTTTTATAGGAAAATAAAAATGAATTATCTTGAATATTTAGAGTGTTTTTATTTACATATTGAAAATATAAAAAAAAATTATTTGAAAAAATTTAATAGTTTATTACTATTATTATTGTCACTCGAAGTTGGAACCTAAAAAAAAATGCACGTGGGTGGCCCGGGTGATTTTGGCTCTTGATGTTATCTGAAATCAAATATTCTTGATTATTCTTAATCTATAGACATGTCATTCTGGTCGGAACTACTGAAGTTAAATTTCAAGGGTAAATAACAAAATGGTGGTTTTGAAAAAAAAAGTCCTTTTATTTTAGCAAAGAAAGGGTTGTAAAATAAAAAGTTAGGGGTGAAAAAAATTCTCGTTAGTACCGACGAGAACTATAAGTGTGTAGAACAGCCTGTTAAAATTTGAAAGAAATCTGTTCAGTAGAAAAAAAGTTAGGACCCGGGCCGACCAGAAAAACAATGTTTTGAGAAAAACGTGTTTAATGCCTGGATCTCCAGGACTTTTCGTACCATGTTTTTTTCCTTTCCTATCCATCTTAGATGCTTACGTGTCAACGTACGATCAAATACTAACAGAGTACTGTGAATTTTAACTTAAATATACTAAAAGCGCAAACAATAAAAGGGTCCAAGCGGTTGCAGCTGCCGGTCGACCTTAAAGGTTGGACTCCGAGGCGCTCTAGGAAACTCGTTATAACTCCCGAAATATTTCGAATTTCTGTCTGAAATTTTCACAGTATATTCTCAAGACATTGTACTTTCAAATTAAGCAAAAAAAAATGTTTAGATTTTTTGAACCCAAGTTACCAGACTACTACCTTAACAAATAGAAATACGTTTTGATACTTGAATGGTTCAAAGAATAGCACAACTAATCATCTAAACTTTAAATACTGTCTTTCAGTTGATTGAATGAAGAGTTTTATATACTAAACTTCAACTTAACTAGACATCACTTAGACGGTAGATCGTCCCAGTGCTCATAGGTATTTAATCCATTTTGGCGGCGTGAAAGCATAATGTTCGCCAAACCACAACCCTATAGAGATCAAAAGGTTATAAGGTTTGACGAGAATTATGCTTTCACTCCGCCAAAATGGATTAAATACCTATGAGCACTGTGACGATTTACCGTCTAAGTGATGTCTAGTTAAGTTGAAGTTTAGTATAATGTAAAATGGTAATAGAGATTATTATTGGGGTTTCATTTTTACAAATATACAGTGGCAGTACTAATTAAAATAATTATTTAAATACTTTCCAGTAAATTTATTGCTCAGATTTTTTTTAAAAGACTGTACATCAGCATAACGATAATTTTCTGTAAGACATTTTGGGTGAATTTAATTACTCGAACCAAAACATTAAAAGCATAAATTCTTTTATTAGTTAAGAAATATTTTAATTGGATAGTAATTGAATTGAATCATTCGAAAACTCGGTAAAAAAAAAACTAAACACATTTTTAAATAACTTATTATTTATCAATCGCTAGAAATAATTAAAAAAAAAAATATGAAACCAACAGAAAGTAGATGAAATTTTAATGAGTTATTTTTAATTCAACAATTTGATTATAAGATTTTAACATAGCGAATATAGGGAATTATCCTTACTATGACTTCTTTTTAAACGAAAAGCAAATAAGGTTGTGATAAAAAGAGTAATATAATGCTAATGTGTTGAAATTTTAATTCCCTTGTCCGATCATCGCTTTTGCGTCCCTACGAATTGACACCATACACGTGAGAATTGTCTTTACGTCAGCGCTCTTAACAGCAGTTACATATAATTAATATTCAAGAATCCAAACGGAGAACACAAGCCAAGTAATCATCCTCACTTTTTCGTATTTGCTTACTAAACAAACCCACGCTCAGAGTTCCAGTCTCCCTTGAGAAGATGGTGATTAATATTCATTCGACTGATAATTGCTGTTTGGTAAAGACTACTTCTCTTTCTTTTTCCCAATTAATTGGATAAATGGTTTCGACTGCACTTCAAAGATGTTTTAGCGGTCTTCGCTTAAATTATATAGTATGGGTATAACTTAAAATAAAACCATTGCCAGAAGCCGCATTTATTCAGAAAAAAAACACACCAAATAATAAGTTCTATACTACATCTGTAGCGAAAAAGTTTTCAACATCCACAGAATCTTACAGTTGACAATTTGACAATAGACTGAGAGGCGACTGCACTTTTTGGATCCCATCGTACATCATTCTGAATTTTTTATAGAAATTGGAGAAAAGTGAGTAGATTACGAATCCTCTGGTCTGCAGTGGCAAAAATTTCCGAAACTGGTCAAAAATTGACTTTTAATAAGTTGAACTAAATCCATTTGCCAAATGCGTCATAACTTGCCAAATAACGAGCATTTTTTTTTTTTATTTGGTAAACCTCGCTTTTTAATTTTCAATTAGGAAGGTTGCAGACGATTCAAAAATATCTGGCGACGGTCTACTTGCATCTATTAAAAGGGAGCCAAGTTGGCAATAAACATTACGTCCCTGAAGACGTATCTGATTTCGCTAATTTGGCTTACTTTTAAAAGATACAAGTTTTACCGAGCCAGAGATCAGAAATCGTTTGCGCTTTTTTTCATTGAAAATCAAAATACAGTGGGTTGCCAAACGAAAAAGGTTGTTCTCTTTTTGGCAAGTTATGACATATTTGGCAATCGGATTTTAGTTCAACTCATTCCAAGTCGATTTTAGACCAGTTTTGGCGATTTTTACCACGGCAGACCAGTGGATTCCTAATCTACTCACTTTTCCCCAATTTCTATAAAAAATTCAGAATGATGTTCGATGAGGTCCAAAAATTGCAGTCGCCTCTCGGACTACAAGGATTGCTACTATCTCCGTGAACAACTCTATTGATGTTAGTATTTATTAGTTAAATATATTAATAACCGCAAACTTTATAAATTGTATTACAAAAAGTAATTTTCTAAAAACGATGTTTTCAGTAATTGAAAAGGCTTTTCATCACATCTATCAACACAAACTTTGTATATCCATTTAAACTTTGACATTAAAAAAAAGAATCGCGCTCATTCATTCAAGTAAAAAAAAAAATATGGTTCTTACTAATCAGCAAGCAAACAGAACTGAGTCTTTTTTGTTGAATTTCACAAATGAGACGAAAGAAAATGAGACCAAATGGAGAAGAAAATAAAAACCGCCATGATCATTTGAAATTCCTTTTTTTTTTTTTTTTTTTTTTTATCATTCCAAAGAATTTTTTTTTTTTATTTTCCTCGTCTGGGATTTGTTGGGGGGTTGAGAGTATCAGTTGATTTTTGATTGGAAATCGATAGCTACAAATTATCGATTTCTATCTACTTGGGGGATTTGGAACTCAAATATGGGAAAGATTTGCTAGAGAATGTCTGCTTTTGAAACTTCAAAGTATAATTAGCAATGTCAGTGAAATGTTGTTTGCACAGAGCAGAGGCAAGTATTGTTTTTCGATATAATCAAAATTCTTTAGATTCAGTCATTAATTTCATAAAAATTACAATATAAAAACAATGTAACAATACTTTCTTTTTATTAGAGTAGAACAAATAAAATGTTAACTTGTAGTCATATCATAATTATACAAAATATTTCTTTTTTTTAATAAATAATACCATTAGTATTCCATAAAAATATAATGGCATCTTATGTTGTTTGATTAGATATACAATCATAAAAATTAAAAGGTCAATTCAAAATGTTAGTATTCAATAAAATAGGATGATTTAAATTTATATGAAAGTAAATTAAGTTGAGTATTCGTATTTTATTGAGTCGGTCGCATTTAAACTCTGAATAAAAACTAATTCTGTCGACAAAAAAAAAAAAATTCTTATTCTCAATACATACTATCAAAAGCTTCAAAAATGAAAAATCAATTTACGAAGTTAGCATCATATCTTTGCACATGTAACTCCTTCATCATCGGAGCCGACCAAACGGTATAGTGGTTAGCGTACTAGCTTCTAGACCGCGAGGTTGAGGGTTCGAGTCCTGTGTAAGGCATGGGTGTTTGTAAATGTATGTTGGCTTGTCTAATGACGAATGTTTCGGCGCATTATAGCCCTCGTGTTGCTGACGGCGCCAGATAATCTGAAAACAACCAACCAACCAACCTTCATCATCGGAACTATTTGATGTTGGTAAATTTATATAAAAAATTGCATAAATTATACAAGTTACCAGTGCTTATAAAGTATTTATACTAAAAACTTTGTTTTTATGGGTTAAGTCTTTTGCGCTCAGTTTTTACTTCATATTATACTTCATATTTAATTTCTTCATATTTAAGTACTTCATATTTAATTTACTTCATATTTAATTTAGTTATTGTTAAATACTTTCGAAATTGTAATAATTTGCTAATATCTGAAATCTCAAACTAAATTCTGAACTTGTAGTTATGAAGCAATACTATTTTGACCCTACTCGAAGTTTAACTCCATGTATGTTGGTAGTTTACTCTTCAATAAGTACCAGATACGAAATCAAAAGCTATGCTTTGCTTATTCATATTTTAATGACTCATTGAAATGTAACTACAATTAATTAAAATCTTTATCAAAATATTATCTATGGGCAATTCTCTGACTGATGCACGGGCCATTTTGGCTCTTTTTTTATACTCGTAAAAAGATAAGAAAAAATTAAGACGAATCTAATAGTTATGTTTTTATTTTATATCATATTATTTAGTGACAAAGTTATATGGAAAAATAATTACTTTCAGTAGGTCAAATATGCATTTATATCGTCTGACGCACGGGACACGGACGTGTCCCGTGCGTCAAACGGTATAAATGCATATTTGACCTAGTTGGAATAATTATTCATCCATATAACTTTGTCATTAAGTAGAGCTATATAAAACAAAAGCATAATTGCTAGATTTATAATAATTTTAGAATTCTAATTTGTTTATGAGTAAAAAAAAGAGCTAAAAGTCTCGTACTTACCAGTAGAGAATTACCCCTATATATTCGTAACGTTCCATTCCTCAATAAAAAGTAGATTACTTAACAGTGGTGAGTGGTTATTATCGTGGTATTAAAAGCAACTAGATGGAGTATAAAACAGAATCTGCTGATTGGAACGGATATACCTCGGGGATCTTCGTTTTACGTTATAAGAAATTCGTACTACATGACTTAAACCATGATGTTGTTGTCTTTGTACATTTGTGTAAAAGTAATTATAAATAATGTTTTCTCTTTCAGCGGATACAATGACTAGTCTTGAATCGATACCATGGCAATTCATTCATCGTTCTGAGAATAAATACTTAACCATCATGCAAAAGCGATCGCTTTTGCCCGAGGAAAGTTTTGGTCCTGTAAAGTAGCCACATTTTCTTTAATTTTTTAATAGTCATTTTGGAGTGTTTATAATTCATGCAAAATATTTATTTTTGTACAGTAAGTAAAAAAAAAAAAAAATCCGAACCATGGCTCTATCTTTGGTTCTAATTATCGTAGAATCTTGTAGTTTGCACCAAATTGTATTATTTACAACTTTCTACATGTCTGGTGCATTTCATTACGAAACCCTATTTTTTTAATTTGATCTAGAATACTTAATTTACCCAGAATACCAAACTTTTTTTCATTATGTTGAGAAACATGTCACTTATGAGCGAAAATGTTTTGATCGATCTTGAGGGCAAATCTCTTATGCATTGGAAGAAGCAAACGTTTTGCGTGATTCAAGACGTATTACTTCACGGTCCCTTAAAGAGAGCTTTTTTATATTTTAGCAAAAATATTGAGAAGCAAAGATCAAAATGGACTGAAAAAAATTCTGGAAGGGTTTTCAACTATGATAATTGTAACGGAAGCAAAAAAAAAAAAAAAAAAAAAAAAAAAAAAATCATGTTTTTATTTAAAAAAATTTAAAATTTGTTTTATTAATTAATAATTAATTATTAAAAAACTGTTTATAACAAAAATTGCATATTATTTATGTTTGGCCTTTAATAAACTATCGTTTTAAACATAAATTACTAAAATATATTAACTATTTAAGAATTTATGGCTACAAAAACAAATGTTCTTTTTAACATTAATTTGCCCTTTTTTTACATCAATTAAATTGTTAACCACTCATCGGAAAATTATGAAATTTGGTATTTAGACGTTTTTTTTGGATTCTAAATCTAAATATGGTATAATATTATGGGGGTTGTCTTTTTAACATTTTGTTTAGTTTTAATATGTAGAAGACTCCTCATGATAAAAAAAAAAACTATATACAATTAATAAAGACATTCCATGATTTACAACAGTACTTGTCGTTTTAAATTTCATAAATTAGAATACAAGATATAGCCATCGTTCGGCCTTTTTTTTTATTTATTTATTATTATTTTTTATTTTTTTGCGTACTGTACATGCCAATCTTCTATAATAATAAAACAAGCTGTGTGTCTGTCTATCTGTCTGTCTGTCTGTGGCTCTGTGGATCTATAGAAACCTACTTAAAATTAGAGTAGAGCTCTGAAATTTTCAGCATAAGTAGTTTTAACCTTCTAATTTTATGCATCCCGAACAGAATTTTAAAATTTTAATTAGTTCTTTTTTAATTAATTTTTTAATTAATTAATAAATATGTTACAAAACGATATCTAATAGGGCTACAGCTCTGAAATTTTCAACTTAAGTAGTTTTGGCCTTTTAATTAGGCTTTTAAAAAACAGAATTTTAAATTTTTATTTTGTTCTTTTTTAATTAATTTTTTTAGTTAATTAATAAACATTTTACAAAACGACTACTAATTGGGCTACAGCTCTGAAATTTTCAACATAAGTAGTTTTAGCCTTCTAATTAGACTTTTGAAAAACAACATTTTAAATTTTTATTTAGTTTCTTTTTAATTAATTTTTAGAATTAATTAATTAATATTCTACAAAACGATTTCTAATAAGGCTACAGCTCTAAAATTTTCAACATAAGTAGTTTCGGGCTTCAAATTGGACTTTAGAAAAACAGAATTTTAAATATTTGTTTAGTTCGTTATTAATTAATATTTCTAATTAATTAATATATATATTACAAAATGATTTCAAAAATGGCTACAGCTTTGAAATTTTCAACATATATAGTTATGGCCTTCTAATTAGATTTTTAAAAAACAGAATTTAATTTTTTTTTTTTTTTTTTTTAATTATTTAACAAATATTTTACAAAACGATTTGTAATTGGGCTACATTTCTGAAATTATCAACACAAGTAGTTTTGGCCTTCTAATTATACTGACAAAAAGAATATTAAAATTTTAATTTGTTTTTCAATTAATTATTTCACAAAAAGCGCCTTCGAATAGGCCTAGATCTCTGAAAGTTTCAGCATAAGTAGTTTTAGCCTCTAATTTTGCTTTCCACAAATACGTTTGAAAATAACATTGAGGGGGTGTTGTACTATTGTATTAACAATTTTTTTTTTTTTTTGACATGGAAGAAGCTTCCAATATTAAGTCTTTACGTAGCAATTAGATTTAAGTGAGTGAAGCGAGCCTATGCTTGCATAGCAATGAACCTTTTAACGAGTGAAATAAGCCTGTGTTTATGTGTCCATGATCTTTTCAGCGAACGAAAGGAGCTCTATTTTGCGTAACGATGAACCTTCCAGCGAGCGAAGTGCCAAAAACTGGGTCTTATACACGAATGACAGATTTCCGCAACGCGAGGTCTCACAGCTAGCTAAAATATTGCACATGTTAAAATTAGCACGGGTATTTAGCTAGTATTTTATATAGAAGAAGAGAAATGCAATAAGTGAAAGATTTGGAGAAAATAACCTCGCCAAAGTATTTTATTTTTTTTATATCTTCATTTATATTGAAGATATTTTAATTGAAAACTACAATTGTAAATTAAGTAGGGCCATGAACAATTAAGTTTGCTTAGAGTAATTTACTTTTTATGATTGATTTTTTTGGAAACTTCGATTTTCAAATATATAAAACAATGGCGCAATTACAATCAAACTAATCATCAGAAAAGGAGGCTTTATGGAACGATTTGGAAAACAGAACTCGACACTGCACAACTTTTGTGTAGCAGAACGATCTGCTGATAAATTGTATGTAGCTCATCCATTATAGAGTAGCAATAGAACATTTTTAAAGCTTAATTTTGGATTTATTGAGAAATAATGAAAGAAGTTGTTGACACCGAATTATAGTGTTGAAACAGCAATACACTTATTTATTGAAGTTCAAAGTAGGAAAGCAGAAGGAATTATTGCAATAGAGAGTAGAGGCATACTTTGCATACAGTGAGGGACCATGTACCACCGCACTTTTATTGAATAATATTCAGTTCAAGTTTTTTTTTACTCACATGGGTAAGTGGAAACACTCAATTGCTCTTTTGGCAGCCATTTTGAAATCTTAGAGGAGAAAGCTGTGACAAGTTATAAGCGGAAAACGTTTTTATATGGTCAGCAACTCATGTCTTTTATTGTTTTAGAAAGTTAAGTCAAATACTTTTTTTTTTAGTTCTAGTAAGAAAATAATTTTGTTTGTGACATTAAGTACTAAAGGAGATGTTTAAAAAAGTCCTTTATCCATGTGCATTTTTAGTAGAAGATGTTTTATATGAAAATATCAAGTCGTGTACCTAGGGCCACATAGTTGCTTAGTGTGTTCAAATTGCCAAAACCAAAATCTGTTGGTGCTTCAAAGCGATAATGCATGCAGCTCATTTTTTGGAATCAGTTTTTCAAGTTATGAAAATACTTGTAATTCACTAATAACTTGACACATTGCAATTTATTATAGTTGTTATATGATATGAAGGATTTTGACTCTGTCTTAATCTTCAATTAAAACACGTTGCTATAACAACAAACAACGTTTATTTACAATTCCTTCGAATTTTACAAAATGTTAGTCCTGTGCCTAAGCATTTCTCAAGCCAGTAGGCTAAATACAACGTCGCAGCTCTAAGGCCTTTCCTCTGATAGGAACCAATGGCGAGTCCTTCTTCCCCTTAAGGCAAGGCAGTGAAGCGCTGTTCAAGTGGTCTGGCCATCTGGTTAAGGGGGTCCAGTACCGAAATTTCTTCAAAAATCCCAATTTTTTTTTCTGATTTTAAAAAATAGTTCATACATTCCTGAAGAGAATGATGTTTTTATCGTATTCCTCCGGTGATTAGAACGCCACAAAATTATATGTGATTTAAACATCACTAATGGGCGTAACACCTTGAAGCGTCTGCTTAAAGTGCGTTTTTCGAGCACTAGATGTTGCATATTCAAATCGATATATCTCCAGAACCATTAACAATTGGCTATTCAAATTTTTGGAGCATTTAATTTAGAGCCCCTATAAAAGGAAGGCCGGATCGAACGCCATTTTGTGTCGTAAGGGTTGCCGCAATTCATGTTTCGACGTGGTTTTGAGTTGGATGAATGTGCGCTTTCCTCGTTTGGTATTTGTAAAAAGTGATCGTTTTTCTATAATATTTTTTGTAAAATGGGTTGTTGTTTGTCCTCTAATTGCTCAAGTGCGACTAAATACAAAGATTTTGAAAAGAAAAGGAGGTTATTTCAATTTCCAACACAAGCAAACAGATGCCAATGATGGATTCAAAATTGTCGCCGAGACAAGTGAATCACATCACTAAGTGTTGATATGCAGCGGAAGTTATATTTTAATATTTATTACGATTAACTGTCTATGATTTTGCGTTGATTATTATTTTGAAGTAATTTTGATTTCCTTATACCACTTTCCTATTCCAATGTTCTTTGCAAACTTCTGCGTGTTACTGAACTATATTTTTATATTGTAAACACGAAAGCATTCCTTTTCCTTGTTTTCCAAATTAAACCATCATAGTTTTTGGAATGTTGCAGTTTACATTGATTATAAAAAAGTTTTTTATTCTTTTTTATTTTTATTAGTTTTTCAACAGTACTGTCATGCCAAATACTTTTGTTGCCAATTCGGAACGAGTCTGACATTTACGTTCTGAATGAAGGTTACCTTCTGTTTATTATTAAGGTTAGAAGAAAGTAATTTTTTCAAAAAGAATGGCAATTTAATATGCTAAAAATTTCTAATTGTTTTTCAACTTAAATAATATATAAAATAATCCCATCCCCAATTAAGGTAGAGCTTTTTTTTCTTTCTGTTTCTTTATGATTGTATTTTAATATACCTTGTTAAATGTTGTTCTCCACCACAAAGAAGTTGTTGAAACATTTCTCTGATTTAGAAGTAACACTTTCTAATGAGATTTTTTTAATATTATTCATGGATAAAAATCACTTCATCCATTTTAAAAAGTGCAATGATATACAATGGTTTCACTGTAATACATCAGATAAAGCTATTAGGAAAATGGAATATATACTTGTATAAGTAAGAAGCAGTAAAATTATTAAGTCATGAAGTTAGCAAATTGAGTAATCAGAACGTTTTCTAATGAATTATCAGTGGATTGCCTCTCTGTTAAAGATGATTTGCATTTTATTTTCAATGTAGGAAATATGAATTTAAAAAACATCCTAAAACTTATTATTTTCATATATATACAACATTTTCATATAAAGGCTATATACAGCAAAATTATAGATAAGGAATTTTCCAAATTCTAAACATGATGAAGGGCCTATTTGAAGAAAAGGTCCTTATCTGAACCATATTTACCTTTTTCATAAAGAAACTGTGCTGGTTAAATTAAGAAATAAAATTTTGAAACATCTTTAAAATATTTAAAATATGGGTTTCATGAAATATAGTTTTGAAGTAATTAATATTTTTTGGTTTTCAAAAATGTATCAAATAAGATAAAAGCAAACACTATGAAGCAGTATTGGAAAATTTGATTTAAAAGAAACTGCTAAATAATTAAAAAGGTTTTCCTAATTTCTTGACAAAAAAATCGTGTTAATATAATTCATTTTTATGTCATATCGGGTAAAAAATAGTTTTTTTTTAAAAAAAAGCTGTGAATACAAGCAATAAAATTAACAAAAGAGAACGATATCGTCAACGGCGAAAATCCACTAACGATAGGGAAAATCAAAACATATTCATTTTTAAGTCGCCAAGTAGCGCTAACTCTCCAAAATTGAAACCCACTTCAGCAATATCTTGTTTAAATACGACATAATGAGTGTAAAATACAACTTCTCTGATTTTACACATTATAGGAAAGGGATATACAAGTATTCCAAGCAGTTTTTCTGAAAATTCTCAGCTTAATTTTAAATACCGTGCAATGGAAGTTGACGAAGTTTTATATTGCTTTCAATGGTACAGCGCCAAGCTGAGCCAACCTTTAGACACAAAATGGCGTTCGCGCCGGCTCGCCTAATATAGGGGCCTTAATTTAATTTATATAGTTTTAAATATTTTGTCTTCACAGAATTTTACTTTTTTAATTCTGTTTTAAAATATAACCATTTAGTGTACAAGATAACATAAAAAAAAGCAAAAAATTTACTATTTTAACTTTGAGAATTTTTTTAATTTTTTTTAATTCACCTATCAAAATTCTGTGAAGACAAAATTGTCTTTATATAATTATGTATTACATAAAGCTTTCACTTTGAAAAAATTTTATTTTTTCTTGACTTATATCAAAATACGCAAACATCAATTATTACGGATTTTTCTTGGTTTTTAATTTTTTTTTTTTTAAATAACTAAACACAATATTTAAAAAAAAAAAATTTCTCAAAGATATATAAATAGTATCTCATACATAAAATAAATTTTTGACATAAAAATGTACATAAATAAGTTTTTTTTTTATTTTCGGTACCGGACCCCCTTAACATCCTTCACATATGATAAACCAATGACTAATAATTACTTGATATTGTTTCTTTTATAAAATTCATCTGTGTATGTCTGTTTCCTATTCATTACGGACTGAAACCTCACTTAAAGAGAACGACCCTATGTACATCAGCTACTGGTCCTAGGTACAACGAGTACCTAGGGCCATTTGTGAAATTTCTTTAAAAACCTTCTACTTTACTGAATCTATTATTTTAAGTATTTATAATATCCCAATGGAAAGTAATTACTATAACGATGTATGCATATCAGTTTCACATTTTTAAAAGGCTCAGCTGCTAATTTTTTGTGCATTGAAAAAAGGCGGCCCTAGGTACACAGGTCTCCCTTACCCAAATAGAGTCCTTTCGCATAGCATTTCAAAATAAAAATGATTTCTATTTTCAAAAAAATTACATATTGTGGAAACTACAGATACTCTATTCGTCCAATTCATAGGTCTCGACCCGTTAAGGTCACAAAAAAAAAAAAAAAAGATTCCATAAATAATATATAACACATGGTTTACCTAAGCAAAATATAGCAGTACACATGCAAAAAGAACAATATGTATACTGTTATGAATTTTTCCACTGAGGCAATGATGGCACAGTTTTTAAGATGAAAACTATTATTTATTCTCTTAAAAAAAAAAAAAAAAAACTCACAAAATTAATTCACAGACAACAGTGTAATCACTCACAAGCTTCAGTAAGAACAACTTCGAAAACAGCGATTATACAAGTTCACTCTAGTAGGTAAACAAAGCGATCAGCTTTCATCGAAGTCCAAAGTCAATCTGAAAACTTTCCCAATCTCCAGTCTTATTTATACTTGGCGCGTGAGAACATTCCCGGAATTTCCAGCCAATTCATTGAAAAAGAAACATCTCGAAATTTCTCGATTGCTTTAGGTGTTGCCACCTTTTTCTAACCTGTATAATCGCTGCTAATAAATAAAATAAGATAAAATAAATTACAATAGAATTTTAAAATAATACGTCACTATTTACACTATATACAGACAATTTGTGCAACAATACGTTTATAGTTGATACAGATATTTCGTAACAATATTTCATTTTTCTTTTAATCTCTGGTGAAGACAGAAACCGAATAAAATGACAGAGGGCATTTCTCTGCTGGTACGCACGGAATTTTGGCTCTCCTTCCTTCTCGTAAACTTATTAGAATTGCAAAATTATTATGAATCGAGTAGTCACGTTATTGTTTTATATATTGTTAGTTTTTGGTAAAGTTACATAACAAAGCATTTATTTTTACTATACTAAACTTCAACTTAACTAGACATCACTTAGACGGTAGATCGTCACAGTGCTCATAGGTATTCAATCCATTTTGGCGACGTGAAAGCACAATGTTCGCCAAACATCAACCCTGTAGAGAACAAAAGGCGTTTGGCGAGAATTATGTCTTCACTCCGCCAAAATGGATTAAATACCTATGAGCACTGTGACGATCTACCGTCTAAGTGATGTCTAGTTAAGTTGAAGTTTAGTATAGGTCAAATATGCATCTTATAACACCAACTCACGGGACACGTTCGTGTTCCGTGCGTATGTGGCATATAAATATGCATTTGACCTATTTAACTTAATTATTTTTCAATGTAAATTTTCAGCAAACTAATATAAAACTAGGGGTGTGGAACATGGAACAACTTTCAATTACACTATATTGCTGATGTAGATTTGTGAAATTTATCATTTTTATATTTTCATCAGTCACTTAGAAAAAATTGCCAGTTTGGAGATATTTAAAAAAAAATCGAAAATATGGGAATTTTGGCGATATGCTTATCGATAAATCTTATATTATCCTTTCTTGTAAGTGAAACTGAGCAGAGATAAAAAAAAAAAAATAACGATTGTTGATGAGGTATGCTCAAGGAAAGATAACTCTGTATTAAAGGCATTCGTTTTCAAACTTTTTGCACCTTTAAAGCATTTCTACGGGAATTTCGATGGTGAGATTGCTTAGAACACCTTAAGAGGCATTACCACAGCGATTTTGAACAAAATCGTTAGAGCCGTTTTTCAGCAATAACTGAGAAAAAATATTTTTTCAAAATGCAGCTAACCTTACGCGCATGCGTGATTTTGGCGGAAACTTTAACGGCTACCACCAACTCACACACCAAATTTGAATATCGTCGGTCAATTTGTTCGGGAGTTTCGCTCCCCACATACACACACAGACAGACATTTTTTCTAGATCACTTTTTTGAAATCAGGATGTTCCAAAACGTGGAAAAATGCAAAAAAATAAAAAATAAAAATGTTGACCATATGCTATACTTTCATTACCCTATGTATAAATATGGGTAATTGAAAGTAATAAAGACATAACTACTAGTTGGTTGTATTCAGATTATCCGGCGATGTCAGCAATACGAGGGCTATAATGCGCCGAAACATTCGTCATTAGACAATCCAACATACATTTACAAACACTCATGCCTAACACGGGACTCGAACCCGCAACCTCGTGGTATAGAAGCTAGCACACTAACCACTACACCGTTTGGTCGGCCCATAACTACTAGATTCATCATACTTTTAAAATTATAATCTGTTTACGAGTACAAAGAAGAGCGAAAGAGTTCCGCGCGTCATTCAGAGAATTGCCCTCAGAATATTTTTGCTGTACGGAAGTTGGATGTACGGAAATAGGCCATTCATCGACATACGCCACTCTTCCTCCCTGACAGACGAAGATGCATTAGTTCGAAGCCCCCCCCTAGACGCGAGGGGCTAAATCGTTTGTATCGAATTGGCTTTTGTTTTGGCCCGACTCTTGACCGAAAAGAAGCAAAGCGTTACAAATCCTAAACTGCAAAAATGCGAGGATGATTAATTGCGGGACGCTGAATAGCTGTCAGAAGTTGTTTTTGCGGCGGAATCGCCCGCATTCAGAAAGGGCGGTGTGACTAATTATAAAATCTCACCACTTGCGGGTTTATTTTGGAGAAATGGTGTGGATGACATTTAAGAGTGTGTCGAGGGGTTTTTTTTTTTTTTTTTTGAGTCGAATTAAAATACGTAGAGGGAATAGTTTGAGTGCTAGTAAAAATATGATGAATGGGATTGTAACTTTTTTTTTTGAAGAGTGTTAAAATAAAAGCTTATAGTGTCGCTTTTGGAGGGATTTTATAACTTTTTATGTAAGTTTAAAAAAAAATTTAATTTAAAAGTATGAAATATAGCTTGAATTTTACAGATGTGTCAGTGCCTAAGCTCTTTATTTCTGAAGAAACAATGCAATTTGTGAAAGTGATTAAAGTTATTTTGAAATAAAGTAATAAAAAATTTGGAACCTAGTTCCAACCTTTTGATTACTTTATTCACTTAAGTTTTTGTACTTACTTTTTATACTAACTTAAGTTTTATAAAGCTTATTATTCATGAAACAGTAATATATTTCATTACTGTAAGGAAAATTCTGTAGTTTATAAGAACCTTAATTTCACGAAATAATATTAAATTATTTTTGTTTCTGTATATTTCAAATTTTTTTTAGTTTTATCTCTACCCAGTATTTTTAAAAATACATTTTTGAGTCGTGCATAAATGCAATAAGCCATGTTAAGTGATTTTTATATATTACTCACGATTGTTATTTTATACTTTATTTTTAGCCGTGTTTTTTTTTTTTTTTTTTTTTTTGTGATAAACCCTTTTTTTTGACATCATATAAAACCAATTTATGCAAAAACAAAATTGATAAATGATATAACAATTTTGAAGTAAAGATCTCTGATTTCGACAAATGGTTTATTTACAATCGTTAATTTTTTAAAGTCGAAGTTTAAATAATTAAGGAGGAGTTGTGTTCAGAAGATGATATAGAAAAGAGAAAATTGCAACATAAGCACTTTCAGAAAACCTAAGGAATCTTATATCTTTAAGCAAAAGATTACAATATTCAACAATTTACAAAAAGTTATGCCCACTAGTAGTACTACAATACATTTTGATCTTTATAAATGTTGTGTAGTATCTAATATTTTGAAATTCTCATTTTTCACTCATTTATAAATTCATTAAAACGTGTTTTATTCTTTTCAACACATTATGTGCACAATTTATGGAACTATATCGTACGTTAATTATAAAGGTTGTGTCATTACTAAATGCTTGTGTATCAGTCACAGTAGTTCTTTCCGACTTACTTAAGCATATGGACCATATTAATTTTATTGCTATAATATATTCTAAACTCATTAAAACTAAAAATATTAGCCAGAAAAGCTTACTATATTTCGATTAAAATCTACGTATAGATTGTTTCTCATTCTAAACCATGCATATATCCTCCTTTACCAGACAAAAATATATTTATGTCCAATCCTGAATTTCTATACCAGCTTTCAACTATAAAAGTAGATGCTTTTAGGTAAAAGAGATCCAAAACGTGTAAGAGAAATAGATATTGTATAAAGAAGAAGAAAACCAGCATGTCCTTGGTAAAAAAGCCATATGCTGAAAACTCTTTCTGCATCCGTCGTACCACGTGTACCAATTTTGCATACGAAATACTTTTTCATCCATTCAAAGTTTTGTGTTTGTTGCAACCCTTTAGTTTATAGTAAAGGAAGACTTTTAAAAAAAAGTTTTTTTAGTTTTTAAGTGTTGCGATAAACAATGATACTTGGAAAGGTTGAGCGTAGGAATGACAACCCTACCCTATCAAATCCCCATCGATACAAATCGAACATCGGAATAAATGTTAAAAGTATATGACGGCATAGATACTATAAAAATGAGTTGTTCAAGATATACAGAGCGATACAATCCAACACAAGGTACATATATTAAGGCTAATATAATTCATTTGGATATTGTACTTAGAAAATGGTTATTGTTATGAATTTTTCCACTGAGGCAATGATGGCACAGTTTTCACGGTTTAAAAGTATTTATTCTCTCTTCAGAAAACTCACAAAATTTATTCACAGGCAACATTTTAATTACTCTCAAGTTTCAACACAAGCTTCAACAAAAATAACTTCGAATTCAGCGATTATACAAGCTCACTCCAATAGGTAAACAAAGCGATCAGCTTTCAACGAAGTCCGAAGTCCATCTGAAAACTTTCCCGTTCTCCAATCTTTTATATACAAGCGCGTGAGACATTCTCGAAATTTCCAGCCAATTCATCGGAAAAGAAATATCTCGAAACTTCTCGATTACTTTAGGTGTTGCCACCTTTTTCTAACTTGTATAATCGCTATTAATTACTAAATAAAATTGGATAAAAATAAATTACAAAAGAATTTTGAAATAATACGTCACTATTTACAATATATACAGACAATTTGTATTGGTTATTATGTATAATAACCAGGTCATTATGTATATTATGTATAATATTATTATATATAATAACCAGTTATTATGTAAAAACTATTTAATTAGTATGATACTCATGTTAAGGTATACTAGGAATTGAGAAATTTGACTAAAGTATGTGTTTTTGTATTTTTGTTTTAAAATATTCCCGAATTCATAACCCTAAAAATTATACCATTTTCTTTCTGAGACTCAAACTACTCTTTAAATTACAGTGTGTTTAGTGTAAAATATAGCAATGGCAATAGACGGAAGTGATTCTTAAAAAAGCATCCAAAGGCATAATCTCCGAAAAGTCACCTTGCCGACCAAATGGTATAGTGGTTAGTGTACTAGCTTCTAGACTGCTAGGTTGCGGGTTCCGAGTCCCATGTTAGGCATGGGTGTTTGTAAATGTATGTTGGCTTGTCTAATGACGAATGTTTCGGCGCATTATAGCCCTCGTGTTGCTGACGGCGCCAGATAACCTGAAAACAACCAACCAACCGAAAAGTCACAAGTTCCTCGAAAATTGTGCTCAGAAATTAAAATTATAAGCTATATAAACTGAAAATATGCTCTTAAAGACAAAAATATCTAAAATATCCATCTTATTGTCACATTATCAGTAATATGAAGAATGAAAATATGAATAACTAGTTAGTTGTAAGGAGACTAAGGCACCCGTTGAAAAATGAGCAATATAACAAAAACTTCAATTTAATATACACAAATTATTATAAAAATAGCACCGATTCTATTGTCATCGTCTGCTTTATGTTTGCGTCTAATTTTATATATTAAAAACATCCTTAACAGCGAAGTATGAGGCAAAGTGCGTCTCAACATTCATTTAACCTTTAACTGCTGTAAGCGGTCTGACAGACCTCGTGTCATTTTTTGTGGAATGCTTCCACCCCCTAAAATATCGCATCTTTGACATTTATCTTAAATTTTCTGATACTATGTTTCTTAAACTTTAAACCCATGTTCACCAATTTATTTGGCGCAGTATGAACCATGTGGCTCTTGTGCAAAAAATTTAAACCACCCAACCACAGCAGTTAAAGGTTAAAATTATATAATCAATGAATTTAAACTTACTTTACTACATTCTTATCAATCCAGTATACATTGTGCCGACCAAACGGTATAGTGGTTAGCGTGCTAGCTTCTAGACCGCGAGGTTGCGGGTTCCGAGTCCCGTGTTAGGCATGGGTGTTTGTAAATGTATGTTGGCTTGTCAAATGACGAATGTTTCGGCGCATTATAGCCCTCGTGTTGCTGACGGCGCCAGATAATCTGAATACAAGCAACCAACCAACCAGTATACATGTTAGGTTTCTATTAAGTTTCTGGAGTCATTATTATTCAGAAACACGTAACG
>OZ021729.1:2910000-2950000 GCA_963978545.1 Linyphia triangularis
AAAATAAAATCGAAATTAATATTAATATAAGGAATTTAAAAAATAAGAACTTGAAAATTGCCACAAGCTATGCTATAAGAAAAATTATTTTATTATATTATTAATATAATTAGCATTTTTAATGTATAATAAATAATTAACATTTTTAATATTTAATTTTTAATTAACTTGTTTAATATATAACTTTTAATTAACATTTTTAATATTTAACTTTTAATTAACTTGTTTAATATATAACTTTTAACTAACATTTTTAATATTTAACTTTTAATTAACTTGTTTAATATATAACTTTTAATTAAAAATTTTAATATTTAACTTTTAATTAACTTGTTTAATATATAATTTTTAATTAAAATTTTTAATATTTAACTTTTAATTAACATTTTTAATATTTAACTTTTAATTAACTTGTTTAATATATCACTTTTAATTAGCATTTTTAATATTTAACTTTTAATGAACTTGTTTGATATATAACTTTTAGTTAACGATTTTAATATTTAACTTTTAATTAACTTGTTTAATATATAACTTTTAATTAACGTTTCAAAAATATTATTTTTTACATTTCTAATAAATAATATAGATTTTTAATTAATATATACATTTTTAATAAATAATTTACAATTTTTAATAAATTATGCGATGACATAATTTACATTAATTAATAAAATTAATAATTTACATGCATCATAAATTATGCGGATGTTGAATAAATTACGTATCCTTTTTATATTACAAAATTGGAAGCAACATTGGACGCAATACTTTGTATGGGAGTCTCGTTTAAAAACAGGTATTTGTGGAGTTATTCAACGCCTTAGGAATAAAGCGAAACCTTAGGCAATATTTATATTACTTTTAAAGGTATCTAACTAATAACATCATATTAGAAAAATATTGAACTGTTAAAAAAAAGGCCAGGAAATGAACTAAGCATTCACATAAACAAAAAATATATTTATGTTATCAACGGAAGGAATCTTTCAATATCGGATGCTTTTAAATTTGATAAATCCGACATGACATTACGATATCATCACGTTTAATTTCGCTGCCATCTGGAAAACGATATAAAAATGCAACAGTAATCGATATTTTTGTGCTCCTAAATCAATCGATAAACAAGAAGTAACGGAAAGAATTCTCCCCCTGGGTGCAAAGATAAAGAAGGAGGAGCTGTCGAATGCAACAAACTAGTAGAACATTTGAGTTTTCTGTTTGACTCCATTTTGCCCTGGGTCGCTTTTTTTTGTTAGTATCCCAAGTTTGAACAAGAAAATTTACTTGCATACAATAAAGGAGATCCGATAGAGCGATGCCAGTCGAGAATTCGAAACTTTTTTTTTTTTTTTTTGCTGCTGTTGTTTGAATGACGGAAAATTGGAATTTTTATTTTTATCTGGGACTTCCTTTCAATCAAATTTAGCACCTAAAACGCAAACATTGTATTTTACTTCATAAAATAAGATATCGCACTAGGATTGCTTTGATATACAATACTCTGTAAAAAAGTTTATGAATGTATTGCATTCGTTAAAAAACTAGGGGGTGTGGAACATCGTACAACTTTTAATTGCATTTAATACACCTCACTGTATTTACATTTGCTATGGATTGGTATAAGTTACCGTTTTCATTTTCATTTATTATTTACCTCAATTTAAAAATATGACTAGTTTGGTGATAATTCTTACACTGGCAAAAAAAAAATTCAAAGTTATTATATTGGAGATTTTTTTTCGATAAATATTACATTATCCTTGGCTGTAAAGTGAAACAGAGAAGAAACCAGTCGTTGATGGGCGATGCTTAAGAGGGAACCGAACTCTACATTAAAAGCGTTCGTTTCAAATTTTCACAGTTTTTCTACGGAAATTTCGGATGTGGGGAGGTTTCATGCACTTTAAAAGGCATTACTAAACTAATTTTTATCATAAAAATTATTAGAGCCGGTTTTTTTTTGGCAATTGCTGAAAAGTATAAATTTTTCAATGGCATCTGCCCTACGCGCATGCGCAATTGTGATGAAAACCTTAATGACAGTTCCCATGTCCTCAATTAACCAAAATACAAAAGTTGAACATCATAGGTCAATCCGTTCGGGAGTTATGCTGACTACAGACAGGTACACAAAAATTTTTCTAGACCACTTTTTTGAACTCAGCACGTTCGGAACGTGTAGAAATTAAAAAAGAAATTGACCGAATTTAATGTTATTATTACCTTATGTTAACATATGGGCAATTGTAAATAAAAATAATCATTTCTACTCATATTGGAATGTCTTTAGTTGAAAAAGTTTTCTAAAAAAATGGACGTCTGTGTGGTTGTGGTTTAGCACAACTCAAGTATGGATTGACTTGCGATGTTTAAGGTGAGTTGGAATCCAAAAATTCATAATAAAAAAAATTTGAGTTTATTGTTGTTTATTAAAATTTGAATTTTCCCTTTAAAATGATATCTTATTTATAATAATAATACCTCATTTAGAAGTATTTTTAATAATTTTTGGAAGAAAAATTTTTGAAGTATAAGTGTAAGTAATGTTTTCTTTAAAATGCGTTTTTCTCAAAACTGCCTTTTTCATTATCCATAAACCTTTTTCTCAATAAACTACAAAAGCTATCTACCTAAAATTTTTATCACATATTCCTTTTATGTATCTATTTTAACTGAAGTAAAATTCTGTTATTACTTTTTTTTTTTTTAATTTTGTTCTCATTTATTTCGTAAAAAAACCTTGTGATTTATAACAAATTTAAGCAACTTACACGATAATTCATTAAAAAAAAAATGCATTACAATTAAAACCCAACTTCAGTAGAATAACAAGTGTCTACTAAATGTGATGAAAAAAGAATTAGGCTTCTATATCAAGTAATTTTTGAAGTAAAGTAATGAAAAATGTCGTTTTGAGATAAACACATTTTAAAGAAAAGTTTACTTACACTAATAGTTCATAATTTTATCTTCAAAAAATTATTTAAAAAATCTTCTAAATGAGGTATTATTTTAATAGGAAGAATTTAAATTAAACTATAATAAACTCAAAATAATTTTTTTATAAATTTTAGGATCTGTTCCCATTGATTATAGAATTGAAACCATTGATTGATCTATCCAATTGATAAGATTCCCATTTAATTGATTGTTCCCCGTTGAAAGATGGTAAAATAGTTTAAGTCTTGGATTAGAATATGTTAGATAACTGTATTTGTCACTGTATGAGCGCATGGCATACTTAAACTAAAAAATTTTGGTGTCGTTGTAATTCCTAGCTTCAAATAATTTAATTATGGCTGATAAGAGAATTTCGGGGAATTTGTGTTTATTTTTTTAGCTATGCTTGATATATACAGAAAAAATCTCATTTTTCTTTCAGTTAAGTGATTTCCCCTAAAAAAGTCAAAGCACTGTTGTATTTGTTTTAATCAATTTACTTCCAAATTGCTTTTTCTAAATTTGAAATACAAGGACAATAAATAAGTTTTTATACACAGACAGTTACTAAGTTTTTATACACAGACAGTAACTAAGTTTTTATACACAGACAGTAACTAAATCCTAATGCAGAGACCTTAGTCAGTATGAAGACTAAGTATTCATACGGAGTAATCAATCTTACTACAGACTGCCTGTAATTAGTTCAGACTGTTTGTAATCAAGACTTACGTCTTAGTTACTCTCTCTCTGTATTAAGACTTAGTCTTATCCCTCGGAGCGTCTAAGGAATGGGTGAAATTGTACAGTTGTTTTTCGTGCAATAAATTTTAAATTATATTTCTGATTCAAATACATATTTTTTTTTTAATTATTTTTTTATTGATCTTGTTTTAAATGGATTTTAAACTATTATTCTAATAAAAACACTTGCATATAATTTAAAATTTTATTTATCAATTTAAAAATGTTGTGTATTGCTTGAAAAATTGGTGATCAAAGAACGCATATATTCGTTCATGACCCTCAGAGAGAATTTAGAGAGAGTAACTAAGTCTTTATACACAGATAGTAAAGAAGTAGTAATACAGAAAACACTAACAGTCTTATTACACAGGCAGTAACTAAATTTTAATACAGAGACAGTAACTAAGTCTTAATACAGAGAGAGAGTCACTAAGTCCTAATACAGAGAGAGAGTCACTAAGTCCTAATACAGAGAGAGTAACTAAGTTTTAATACAGAGAATAACTAAGTGTGAATGAATGCAGAGAGAGAGAGTAACTAAGTCCTAATACAGAGAGAGTAACTAAGTTTTAATACAGAGAGAGAGTAAATAAGTCCTTATACAGA
Source organism: Linyphia triangularis (assembly GCA_963978545.1). Lineage (NCBI taxonomy): Eukaryota > Metazoa > Arthropoda > Arachnida > Araneae > Linyphiidae > Linyphia > Linyphia triangularis. Next base: position 2,914,300 of record OZ021729.1, read on the forward strand.
GAGAGTAACTAAGTTTTAATTCAGAGAATAACTAAGTGTGAATGAATGCAGAGAGAGAGTAACTAAGTCCTAATACAGAGAGAGTAACTAAGTCCTAATACAGAGAGAGTAACTAAGTTTTAACCTTTAACTGCTGTGTGCGGTCTGACAGACCGCGAGTCATTTTTTGTAGAATGATTCAGCCCCTTAAAATATTTCAAGTTTGAATTTTATATTATTTTTTCCGATACTATGTTTCTTAAATTTTAAACTGGTGTTCATTAAATTGTTTTATGCAGTATGGACCACGTGTTGCTCTTGCGCCAAAATTATCAAATCACCCAACCACAGCAATTAAAGGTTAATACAGAGAGAGAGAGAGTAAATAAGTCCTTATACAGAAAGAGTAACTAAGTTTTAATACAGAGAATAACTAAGTGTGAATGAATGTAGAGAGAGAGTAACTAAGTCCTAATACAGAGAGAGTTAGTAAGTTTTAATACAGAGATAGAGTAACTAAGTCCTAATACAGAGAGAGTAACTAAGTTTTAATACAGAGAGAGAGTCACTAAGTCCTAATACAGAGAGAGTAATTAAGTTTTAATACAGAGAGAGTAACTAACTCTTATTACAGAGAGAGTAAATAATTCCTTATAGAGAGAGAGTAACTAAGTTTTAATTCAGAGAATAACCAAGTGTGAATGAATGCAGAGAGAGAGTAACTAAGTCCTAATACAGAGAGAGTTAGTAAGTTTTAATACAGAGAGATAGTAACTAAGTCCTAATGCAGACAGAGCAACTAAGTTTTAATTCAGGGAGAGTAATTGAGTCCTAATACAGGGAGAGTAAGTAAGTTTTAATATATATATATATAGAGAGAGTAACTAAGTTCTAATACAGAGATTGTAAGTTTTAATACAGGGAGAGTAATTAAGTCCTAATACAGAGATAGTAACGAAGTCTGAATACATAGATAGTAACTAAGTCTTAATACATAGAGAGAGTAACTAAGTCTTAATAGAGAGATAGTAACTAAGTCTTAATGCAGAGACAGTAACTAAGTCTTAATACATAGAGAGAGTAACTAAATCATAATACAGAGACAGTAACTAAGTCCTAATATAGAGTGAGTAACTACACAGAACAGTAACTAAGACTTATACATAAATAAGAATCAAGTCTCAATACACTAAAATAAGTTAACTAAGTTTAACAAAAACTTCGATACGTTATTCTCCAGATTTGTTATTTTTTCAGATATGTGTATTAAATTATTGATCTTCAACAAGTCTCGAGAAGTTTGTTACGCGATGGAAGTTTGTTGAAAAGTGAAGAATTGTTTTCTTTTCTACTCAGGGGAATACCGAATGAGGGATGGTGGCTCACAAGTGCTCCTCCTCCACGTACCTTGTTAAATTTCATTTCACTCTGTTTACCGGAGATAGATTGAATCCTCCGACTGCGTGACTAAGTGACAAAAAAACAAATGATCTCGGAGGAACCAGCAGAATATCAAAGAGTAACTGCGAAAGAAGTTTCAAAGATTTCTCTTCTTTTTTTTTTTGGTCTTCTTTCAAATAAGACTAATGGGGAATTGTTCATTTATGTAACAGACATTGCGTTTGGAAATTTTTGGGGGAGAGCAAATTTGTTTTTCAGCCTAATGCAGTTTTAGGAGTGATGATACGTTCTTTTCGGGACATGTTGAAAATGTTTTTTGTATGTATATAGATTTTATATATATAATATATATACCAGGCTCGCTCCGTTTGCTTCAAAGTGAGGCATTTAAAATAGGCCCTAGAAAAAAGCTATTTCAGCTGCATAATAAATAAAATCCTTGAAAAGTGATATTGTGCCTTGAAACTGAAAACGTTGGATTATTTATGATGCTCTCGTACATATATTTAAAAAATATGAGTTATTTCAGAAAGAGATTTAAATTTATGGACTGGTTTTGTATGAAGCACCAAAATAATTAAAGTTGCACGTCGAAATTTCTTAACGACGCAATATTAGCAATCATATGTTTGCCTAATCCTTTTACCGATACTTAAAAAATAAGGCAAAATTGTTTATCCGCAAAGCTGATGCGGATAAAGATTGAAGTATTTATTCAATCCGTGTGAATGTGAGCATGGAAACCTTAATATTCTTAGAGAAAATTACGAACTCAGTTTTTATAGCCATGTATCCGGAAAACGTTCTTAATAAATATTGTTATGAATTTTTCCTCTAAGGCAATGATGGCACAGTTTTTAAAATAAAAACTACTATTTATTCACTCTTCAAAGGCACAAAATTTATTCAAAGACAACAGTCTAATCAATCTCAAGCTTCAACACAAGTTTCAGTAAGAACAACTTCGAATACAGCGATTATACAAGCAACTCTCTCCAGTAAACAAAGCGACTAGCTCACATCGAAGTCCAAAATCAATCTGAAAACTTTCCCAATCTCCAGTCTCATTTATACTTGGCACGAGAGAACATTCGCGAAATTTCCAGCCAATTCATCGAAAAAGAAACATCTTGAAATTGCTCGATTGCTTTAGGTGTTGCCACCTTTTTCTAACCTGTATAATCGCTTTTAATAAATAAAATAAGATAAAAATAAATTACAATAGAATTTTAAAATAATACGTCACTATTTACACTATATACAGACAATTTGTGCAACAATATGTTGTGGTTATTTGCCGAATCCAAACAAATCTGGCTTGTTTTAATTGTTTAAGAAAGAAAGTGACAGGAATTCTAATTCAAAAGAAATTTACGCACCTTGCATCATTGTAAATATTAAATCAATACGTTTCATATCGGCAATAATTTGTTTCTGCAGACTGTAATAATAAAAACAAAATATAGCGAATTCAAGTTGTTTTCTGTTGCCAGTTGTGTTAGTCAATTTCGAAAGATATACTGTGATTGGCGGAATTGTTGAATTTGGAAATTCGTGCATAAAATACATTTAGAAGATTTGTGATTGGATGTTTGAAGGTTTGAAGTCGTTGCCAATATATATATATAAATACAGGGTGTCCAGAAAAGGACTCCCTGATTTCAAAATTAAATATCTCGAAAACAAAGATCGATAGAGGAATGCAGTAAACGGTATGTTTATTGTGAAAGCTGTAAGAATTTTATACAGCAGTTTGAAATAATAGTTACAAAAGCTGCTAACAGATGGCGCTGTAATCGCCATACGTAATGCCTAGTATAAATAGTGATCCGAAGCCCAGAGCGATCAGTTCCACTATCGAAGCGTGAAAGGAGGTTAGCGTACCGAAGGAAGAGATTAAAACCATGTACTACATTGAACAACACGTTTTTCTGATGCTAGAGTACCACAGGTTAAAAGAGAGTCCTACGGCAACAAGGCGCAGTTTTCAAGAACGATTTAATGTTCCAAAAGGACCCGATGCGAAAACCATTCGTACGCTCTTCGCCAAATTTTAACGAACAGGCAGCGTAACTGATGATCTAGTGGGGAATGTTGGCCGCAAGCAAACTGCAGTTACGCCTGAAAATGTCGCCACAGTTTCTGGAATTATTCAGCAAAAACCAATGTCATTCGTCCTTAGAATTGCATCTGAGACTGGTTTGAAGCGTTCCAGCACGCAGAAAATACTGAGAAAGAGCCTACACGTGTTTCCATTCAAAATTCAAACTCGCCAGGCCATACCCGTACGAGCTGTGCAACAATGGATTGACTTTGCTAATCAGATGCTCACAATGATTGATAGTGAAGGATTTGATGTTGGCTGCATCTGGTTTACAGAGGAAGCACACTTCCACCTGAATGGATTCGTGAATAAACAGAACTGGCGATTTTGGGGTTCCGAAAATCCATATTGGTGTGAAGCGAAACCCCTGTATTCTCCTAAAGTTACTGTGTGGGCTGCAGTATGCAGCAGTGGCATTACTGACCCTTTTTTCATTCGAGAAACGATCACTAGTGAACGTTACGTTGCAATTTTGGAATAATTTGTCGCCACACAGCAAGTGTTAGAGGATCGATCACGTACTGAATGGTTTATGCAAGATGGAGCCCGACCACATCGTACCGAACAAATGTTTCGCTTTCTTGATGAATACTTCGGGAATCGAGTCATTGCTTTGAAATATCCCAAATTTACTGGTGCAGGCATGGATTGACCGCCATATTCGCCGGATGTGACACCCTGTGACTATTTTTTGTGGGGCACATTGAAAGACATTGTCTACCCAAAGAATCCTTCACGCTGGACGAGCTTGAATCGGCGATCTGTGTGGCATGTGAATCCATTTCTGTTGATACACTACGAAATGTGATGGCAAATTTCATTCTTCGTTTGCGCCACCTCTGTAGTGCCAATGGTGAACATTTTGAAAACATTGTGTTGTGATTTTTTGCAAAGAATGATTTCATACGATTATTTTATTTATGTATGCTGATAATGAGCTGTACAGCGTACAGCGCCATCTGTTAGCAGATTTTGTAACTATTATTTCAAACTGCTGTATAAAATTCTTACAGCTTTCACAATAAACATACCGTTTACTGCATTCCTCTATCGATCTTTGTTTTCGAGATATTTAATTTTGAAATCAGGGAGTCCTTTTCTGGACACCCTGTATTTATATATATATATATATATATATATATATATATATATATATATATATATATATATATATATATATATATAAATAAGTATATAATATATATATATATATAAATATAAATAAGTATACAATATATATATATATATATGTAAATAAGTATATATATATATATATATATATATATATATATATATATATATATATATATATATATATATATATATATATATATATATATATATATATATATATATATATATAAATAAGTATATATATATATATATATATATATATATATATATATATATATATATATATATATATATATATATATATATATATATAAATAAGTATATATATATATATATATATATATATATATATATATATATATATATATATATATATATATATATATATATATATATATATATATATATATATATATATATATATATATATATATAAATAAGTATATAATATATATATATATATAATAAATTAATGAAAATAAATGAAAATTAAAAAAGCAATATACTTTTTGTAAGTGAAGCCACTGCATATACATTGACGTAAGTATTTCAAATAAAAGTATATTAGAGGCTATTTTTTAATTTATGTCATTTCATTATGCGATCCTTTTCGCACCTACTCACCAAATGTCAAGGTTTTCTTCAAAGTAGTTTCTAAATGCATTGGGTTAGAAGATTGTAACATAGCGTGTATAGAGAATGATCCTTATAGGAATTTCACTTAAAATACTGAGGATAATTGGGTGACCACTCAGGAAGGAATTATCTAACGAAATATTACCAATGGCGAACTTTCTCCAAATAACTCAGAAAGTACTCAGAGATGCTACATACCATCTGTCGCAATAATAACGTGCCCATCTGTCGAAAAAGATACTCTAATATCATTTTGAGTGTCTAGACATTATCAAACGTTCAAGTTTATTCTTGTGTTTGCCATTGTTAATTTATTTTTATTTTATCTCTGCATTTATATTACGTATCACTAGATTCTTTATAAATATATGTGATGCTAATTTATAAGCGAAAGTCATTGGATAAAGGTGGTGTTAGAAAACAAAATCTTATTTTTTCCGCTGAGAAGAAAGAGCCGAGAAAATTTCACAGACTGTCTTACATGAAGGAAAATATGTATCACACATTTATCACCGCAGTATTTTATCTTATATGTTTTAAATTCCTTGAAATTAAATTTCATTTTGTGTGAGAGCGTGTAGAAAATACATGTGCGAAGGGCTAATCATCCACTTGTCACAATCCAATTGATCTGAAACTTGGCAGATAGATTCGTTGTAGATGAAAATACATTCTATCAAGTTTTAGAGGCTGTCACCAAACGATCTCTTTCACACATGCTACTGTTATCGATCTGACGACTAATTTACCCACCAACTTACGCAATTCATACGAGCTACAAATTAAAAAATCACGTTCTTTAACGATGCCAAAGCACTCCATCAAGTTTTCAAGTTTGGAGGACTAAAAACAGTTTATAATATTACAGAATCTACATTTTTTTTTTCATAGTAGTCAAATACTATGAAAATTCGATCTGACCTCATAATCGCTTAAAGTTGCTATTACACATAAAAGTTATCAGAGAAAGTTTCACTAAAAACTTTGTTTTCATGTTTTTTTTTTTTTTTTTTTTTTTTTTAATTATTTTTACTATTTTTTTTTTTAATTATTATTACTATTTTTTTTTAATTATTATTACTATTTTTTTTTTAATTATTATTACTATTTTTTTTTTTTTTTTAATTATTATTACTATTTTTTTTTTTTTTTTTTTGATACTAAAACCAAATTTTATTTCCATTTTTCAAAATGTGTTAAGAAACAATTTCTTGTTACAAATGCGAGTAGCAAAAATTACATAAATCACTAAAGAAAAATACTTAAAAGTTGAGTAAACTTGAATTTACCATTAGACTTCTGAATACTATGAAAAATTGCTAAAGCACAACTGAAAGTGATAAAAAAAGAGGAGTATTGGGAAAATATATCTCAAATAACAAGATAACAGTTAAGTGCTCTTTTAATGTTTAAAAGCAACTGAAGTAGTACTGTCTCTTGAGGATTAACCAAACAGTTACTGAAGTAAGAGAATTGCAGCAATTATTAACTGGGACAAAAAAAAAAAAAAGAGCTAAATCGCAACCATTTCCTAAAAGCAAAACATTGCGTGTTAAAGTGCCGTTGTTAGGGTTACAGTTTCTGAAAGCTATAAGGGTACCTTTTAACAACTCTTTTTCTGATTATAGCAGTCTTAAAATACCTTCCAATACATCAAAGCAAACTGTGTTGAATCTGTGACAACTTTAAAGTAAAAGAATGTTTCTTAAGAGCTTAAGACAAACAAAAAAAGGCTGCTTAAGGTGCTTAAGATAAAAAAAAAAGCGGATTATCTGTTTATCATGTAACGTTTTTGTACGTTAAGGTGTACGCATACCCTTTTTTTAATTTTGAGTTTAAAAATCCAATTCTTTTTTGCAATAGTTAGAGAGTATATGATTAATCATTACATAAAAAATCATTAAAATCATTTCATAAATAAATCCAAATTTCGGCAGTTGTTGATTTTTTAATTAAACTTTAATTAGCTAATTAGTACCATTTTCAAACAATGATATATAAAAATTCTAATTTACTTTGAAACGCAATTCCACATGGTTGGTTGGTTGTTTTCAGATTATCTGGCACAGTCAGCAACACGAGGGCTATAATGCGTCGAAACATTCGTCATTAGACAAGCCAACATACATTTACAAACACCCATGCCTAACACGGGACTCGAACCCGCAACCTCGCGGTTAAGAAGCTAGCACGCTAACCACTATACCGTTTGGTTGGCCAATTCCACTTGGACATAATTCGAAACATTATTCTTATTGTTTTGAAACTCAAGTTTCTTACATGGACAAGTTTTTTTTTTTTTTTTTTCTTGTGAAAACATGAAAAAAATCATTATTTTCGACAAATTCTATGTTTTAAAAATCACTGAAAAAACAATTTTTCAACCAATTTCATATAGTTGAATTTCAAAACATCTAGCATATTATGTAGATTACTAAGATATATATATATAAAAAATTAGAATTGAACATTTTGTTGTTGAATTATCCTTGTTTGAATAAAGCGTGACATAATCAAAATACAGTTCGTCAGAAAACAGGTTTGAAGTTTAAGAAGCTTAGTATCTACCTATAATTGATTGTAACTTTAAAAATATTAAAGATATTTCCAAAAGTTTAGTATTGTATGAAAGCTAAAGTATCAGAGAATATTATGATATAATAACAAAAAAATATTCTAATCGATTTTCGTGAAATGTAGGGTATACGTACACCGTAAGTTATATGAAAGTGATATTTTAGGGAATATAAAAAGATTTAAAACATTCATTGTATATCGTAGTTTTATTCCTATTAAATCCATCAGACGAGAGTTTTCTGCCAATCAAGACCTAAACGTGGGTTGTTTTCTTTAAGGGGGTCCAGTACCGAAATTTCTTCAAAAATCCCAATTTTTTTTTCTGATTTTAAAAAATAGTTCATACATTCCTGAAGAGAATGATGTTTTTATCTTATTCCTCCGGTGATTAGAACGCCACAAAATTACCTGTGATTTAAACATCACTAATGGGCGTAACACCTTGAAGCGTCTGCTTAAAGTGCGTTTTTCGAGCACTAGTGTTTTTCACAGATGTTGCATATTCAAATCGATATATCTCCAGAACCATTAACAATTGGCTATTCAAATTTTTGGAGCATTTAATATATATAGTTTTAAATATTTTGTCTTCACAGAATTTTATTTTTTTAATTCTGTTTTTAAATATAATTTTTAGCGTAAAAGATAACATAAAAAAAAGCAAAAATTTCAATATTTTAACTTTGAGAATTTTTTTTTTAATTCACCTATCAAAATTCTGTGAAGACAAAAAAAATTTTCATTACATAATTATGTATTACAGAAAGCTTTCACTTTGAAAAAACAATTTTTTTTCTTGACTTATATCAAAATACGCAAACATCAATTATTATGGATTTTTCTTGGTTTTTAAATTTTTTTTAAATAAAAAAACACAATATTTAAAAAAACATTTTCTCAAAGATATATAAATTGTATCTCATACATAAAATAAATTTTTGACATAAAAATGTACATAAATAAAGTTTTTTTTATTTTCGGTACCAGACCCCCTTAAAAGACCTACAGAAAATAACTCCATAAGACCATTTCTCCATGAAAATAGAACTACACTCAATAATGCAGTCATAGTAAAGTATAAGTCTAATATATTGGTGTAAGTTTATAAGTTAGCGAATTATTCAAATATTCTCAGAGAAATAAGTTGTTCAGTGGCAAAACTTATTAAATACCATTAAGTTATTTTTATAGAAATGAATCATCCATTTACAAACTTAATCTCCAATTAAACTTAATCTAAAGTTAAAACTGAAAGGCATTTTAGATATTTTTATAGAAATGCGTAGTCCAGTTACAAAACAACTCCAATTAAAACTGAAGTGTCGTTCAGATATTTTTATAGGAATAACTTGTTTAGTTATAAAATTTAAATCCAGTTAAAATTTAAATGTCATTAAGATACTTTTATAGAAAGTGTCGTCCTGTTATTAAAAAAATACTACTTTTTTTAAAAATGAGTTATTCCGTTGCCAGTATAGTAAGTTTTCTTCAGATAAATCATCCAGTTACAAAACTCATTAAGTTCCATTCAGATATTATTTGTTATAAAAATAAGCCATGCAATTAAAAATCTTGTTATATTACATTACTCGAAATATCACTCATTAGAATATTAAGGGGGTCCAGTACCGAAATTTTTTCAAAAATCCCAATTTTTTTTCTGATTTTAAAAAATAGTTCATACATTCCTGAAGAGAATGATGTTTTTATCTTATTCCTCCGGTGATTAGAACGCCATAAAATTACCTGTTATTTAAACATCACTAATGGGCGTAACACCTTGAAGCGTCTGCTTAAAGTGCGTTTTTCGAACACTAGTGTTTTTCACAGATGTTGCATATTCAAATCGATATATCTCCAGAACCATTAATAATTGGCTATTCAAATTTTTGGAGCATTTAATTTATATAGTTTTAAATATTTTGTCTTCGCAGAATTTTATTTTTTTAACTCTGTTTTAAAATATAACATTTAGCGTAAGAGATAACATAAAAAAAAGCAAAAATTTCAATATTTTAACTTTGAGAATTTTTTTAATTTTTTTAATTCACCTATCAAAATTCTGTGAAGACAAAATTTTCTTTATATAATTATGTATTACAGAAAGCTTTCACTTTGAAAAAAAGTTATTTTTTCTTGACTTGTATCAATATACGCAAGCATCAATTATTATGGATTTTTCTTGGTTTTTAATTTTTTTTTTAAATAACTAAACACACTATTTAAAAAAACATTTTCTCAAAGATATATAAATAGTATCTCATACATAAAATAAATTTTTGACATAAAAATGTACATAAATAAAGTTTTTTTATTTTCGGTACCGGACCCCCTTAATCACTTATCGCAATCGCCTTTTCCCCAAAATATTACAACACCTAACCTATAGAAATCACTTATCTCAAACCAATAGCTATTTACCAATTCCAATAAAGTATTTAAAACTTCTCAAAAAATTCATTTTAAAGCTACATCCCCAAACACATTCCTGATGGCATTTCCCCGAAATTTCATTCTTATACTTACACCATCTTACTGGTTGAATTGAAAATGTTCGTCTCATATTCTATAAACAAAAGAGTCTTTCTTACCATATTAACCAATCAAAAATCTCCAAAAGTATAGCGATTTCAAGAGAAATACAACAGAAAATTAAAAAGTATTTAAAAATTAACATATTCTATTTTTACGAACACAACAAATTATCTCTCATAGTGCATCTAATCTTTATTATTGGCATAATAATTATTAACAGTGGTAGAAGTGTGGGTAGACGGGGGGTGACGCGTCCCCTCACTTTTAAAAACACTAAAATCCATGCCCCCACTTTTAAAAACATTCAATCAGCCTAAAAACAACTAATGAAAAATAACATTAACCTTTAAATGTAGTGACACTGCGAAAAAGTTATTTATTTTTACACTTGAAAACTTTAATTATTACTGAACTTTATCTCTTACTTCCAAGTAAAAAAACTAAGCCGCCAAATATTCATTAAAATAACAATAAATTTTGGACCTCATTTAATGTTAATGTTAGGAAGTATAAATTATTTTTTTACTAGTTAATAGTTTTATTATGAGTTTTAATTTTTTTTTTGCGAATTTATAAAATTGATGGTTGAAGTTGGGAGAAGGGAGGGGGGGGGGGGCACTTGTCGCCAAATTTTGGGCGTCCCCCCCACCTTTTTTTCCCCCACTTCTACCACTGATTATTAATATTAAAAATTGGATTGCCAAACTTGATTAGTTCATGAAATTTATTTTCCCAATTAGCTCCTAAACACTTTCTTCCGAGGATTAGATCGAAATTTTCAGTACTATTAACCATAAACCTAAACTACACTAGCAAAAAGGTCAATCTTCGCAAGTACAGCGCTACCAACAACAACCTAAATCCACCCTTTTCGACTCTCCTGAAAAACCGCGATCACTCCTGACCACATGACACAACTCCAACCATATTATCCAATCAAAAAACTCCACCCCCTCACCTACTCATTCACTTTTCCAGGAAAAAATCCCATTATCCGGAAGCCGAAACTACGAGTGGGAGAGAGAGAAGAAGATTCCAGGACACGGAAAGAAAACGTGCCGGTTACCCGGAAAACTTTCTCCTGGCCATTCTTCACGCCACCCCCATACACCCACGCAGAACATTCGAACATTGGAACATCCCCCCGTCCCGTATGGAACAGGGGCGCCACCACTAGGCTGGCTCCTCCCCTTTCATCCGAAAACCTTTAGTCACTGCTAGATGTTCCCGCTGTCGGTGACTACTTTTGGACTAGGCCAAGATCTCACCAAGTACGCAACTACCTTTGAAGGATAACTACCAGAGAGATCTGATCCGATAGGTAAACGCTGGATTCTGGATTTGTAGGTGCTGGATTTGTTTGGACGACTTTTAAAGGAAGTTTATTTAAAAAAAAAAAAAAAAAGTTTTGAAAATATGTTGGATTTGATGATGTGTCAACTTTTCCGAAATCGCACCTTTGCATTGTCGTGATCTGGTCACCTGGGATTAAATGAGCTGAGAGTGAGCGGACGTTTTGGATCGGAAATTTTTTGGATTTAAAAAGCGTGGGAAGTATTTAACTTTAAACTACTTTTCTGAGTACTTCTTTTTTAGTTTTGAAAATTCTGTTGTGTGTGGAAAAAGATCAGTGTGAGAGTGAATACTTTTTTAAAAGTTCTTAAACTGGATTGTGACATTGGAACACTGGATGAAGTGTTTTTGGATTTTGTGGAAGAGGAAATTGTGAGTGGAACTTATGAATTAAATGCATGAAAAGTATCTGATTGGAAATGATAAAGGTATTGAGAGGGATTGTTTAAAAACTTTGAGAGTAAGGATAGGCTACCAAATAATTAAAAAAAATTACAATCAGACTAAAAACAAAAGGTAGAAAGTGATTTAAATGTTTCCTTGCCAAAATTTGTAAAATATATAAAATTCTATTCGAAATTTAATTTTAATTCATTAATATTCGTAAGAACGAGCAACTAAACTATTAAAACAACTAATTACGACTTAACTCAAAAAGTATTTTATTGTCTACGTTTCAAATATTTAGTTAGATATCAATTATCAAGCTACTTTCTGAATTAAAAAAAAAAAAAAAAATATTAAAAATTTTAGTGAATGAGTTTTGAATTACTGGATCAGAATTTGCGGTACAAGATTATTAATTAGCTTTAAAACATTATGAAATAACATATTTGTTTAAAGTTATACAGTTTAACTAAATAATAAAAAATTGTGCAGGTAGTCTCAATTTTAAATTAGTGTTCGTGCAATTTTGGAAAAAAAAATTTAGCTCGTTACAATATGTTTCACAGAGTAAAATATATTTAGTAATAATCTTGTTAAGAAATTGCAGATATTTACCATTTGCAACTAAAATTTTGATTAGAAAAGCATGGTGGAAATATTTTAAAAAGCTGTTTTTAAATCTATGAATTTTCAATTTATATTTTGCTGCATTTGAAATTCTCGATATTAAAAGCGATGGTTAAATTTAACTTAATGCAGTATTCCCGACTAACGGTAACAAATTTGGAAAATAAATATTTGGTATATTTAACTTGGAATTTAAATGTTTTGAATCAAAATCAAACCTGATATTATTGATCCTAAATAACTTTTTAAAAATTTGCTTATGAAGAGAAATTAATGCCTTGTTTAAAAATTAAATGGTTTTGCATTTTTAATAATATCCAATAATTGAATCTAGAAAATAGTAAATAATATAATTTTATAACGGATACAAAATATACTTCTATAAATAAGCCAACCAAACTTCAACTATTTAGAACTGAATGACGCCAAGAAATTTTACAGTTATTTTTTAATAAATATAATCTAAAAAAAGTATTTTAGCTAAACTTGTGGATAATTTTGCAAAGTTAAATATCTATTTTGCAATGGCCATTTAATTGATCAAATTTTTTAAAAAAATTTCGCACATTCTCTATCAAGAAGAAATAGGAACAGGTCGTGCCTTAGTACATAAAAATGTTCAACTCAAACTATAAGTTCTTATTGATATTTATTTTAACTTATATTAGGTTTTTTCTCTGTTGAAAACTAAATTTCAAAATTGAAACTGATATTACTATAGAATGTTTAATTATTGTAATTTTCTAAAAACAAGCAAGGAACAAGCTGTTACTTAGATAATATGTTCACATATTCCTTATTCAGTATAAATCTGCACTAATTAATTAAAAGCACATCAAGAAAGTTAGATTTTTACAAAAGAAAGTAATAAACTTTTGAAACTTCTCTAAGATTAGATCTTAAGTATGAGAGAAGTTTAGAGGCGCCAATTTATCAAAATTAGAAAGTATACTAACTATTGTACTAGTTGGGATAGGTAATAAAGATTTGATACTTAGGAGACATTTCTTTAAACTCTACATCTAAGAGAAAAGCTTGGAAGCTTTAACTAGCACAATGCGATTTTAATTAAAAAAAAGGTTCATCATATTCTAATAAAATTTCTAAAATAACTAAAGAATTGAAATGACACAAATGTGTTGACATTTTGTTCAGCAAATCCAATTATATTAGACTGCATATTCATACGTTAGAAATACTAAAAAATAAACTATTTAAAATAACTTACCAACTTAAAAATATTAAAAAAATCAAAAATATTTATAAGGAAAGTCAAAGACTATCACAATTAACTCAACTTCAATTACGAAAGTTCCAAAAACCAAGTATCAACTGAATTCTCACGAATTTAAAATCCAGTTCCAACTGCTCAGTATTGCAATATCTACAATCATTTCCTCAACGGTTTCAATGGACCCTTCCACGCGTAAAGACGAATGAACGAATAAGAAACGAGTAACCTCAACTCAACTTCAGAGCTTTTGGATGTACAGAGGCTTATACTGTCATATATGAGCTTATACCCGCCGAAAGTGGATTCTCTGGAGCTGGACTTGGACGCGGTCAAGCAGATCAACAAACTGGCACCACCGGTCAAGTGCTCGGCAAGGTCCTACAACTCATGCCAACCTCCTACTCTCCTCACACCAACCACCATGCTGGATTTGGAATGCGTGAAACGCCACTGCGCCAGTAGCGAGTCACACGTCACCATGGAGATCACCAACATGCCATTATCCTGTGACCACCAGAGAGGGGACAGGGATGACCACCAACATGAAAGACCACGATTCGATGGCCCCAAGGTCTTCTACTGGTGGTCTTGGACCTTAGGTCTGACGGATCTTCTAGAAGACCCTCCGAGGAACGACGTCTCCAACTGCTTCCTCCGTCCCGTAATCAAGGTCCTCGTCTTGCTGATCCTTCATGCCTACGCCGTGCACTATGTCATTCTGCTTGGGTCACCAAACAGGAGTGGTCACCTATGGTTCACCCTGGTAGTATCCGTGGACGCAGTCACCACTGTCATTCCCATGGATATATTGCTCTTGAGAGTGCGACGTGTGAGGAATCTCACTTGCCAACTACAGACTCTGCATTTCGAAAAGGCGGCGTCTGAGACCAAGAGCTATAAGTGGGAGACACTGGCAGTTGTGGTCACCGTCTCGTTCTTAATCTTCTACGTGGTGGCCCTGTCCATCATCATCCAGTCTTGGGACATACATCATATGCTGGAGGCCCATCTACCTTATGTCCAACCCGTCTGCGAATCTGAGGTGTGCGCCTACAATGTGGTGCTTGTGGTGTGGGGTACCCACGTCATGTTGATCTGGGGCGTGAAGGCTTTCCTAGTGCTCTTCTTCTGCTTCATCTGCAGCAACAGCCAGTTCCAGTTCGAGTGCCTCAACAAGGGACTCATCCTCATGAAGGGGAAGGCTGACGTGGTAGAGGCAGGAATAATCCACGACATCGCGGTCGACCACAACAAGCTCTGCGAGTTGGTCTTTGAAGCGGATAGGTTGTTCAACGCATCCGTCTTCATATGGTTCGCGTTCGTGCTTCTGGTCATCTGTGTGGAGGTGAATAGCTTCCTGAGACAGGAAAAGGGACTGATATCCAGCGGCGGGACGGTTATCATGGTCCTAGACTTCCTGTATGCCATCGCCATAGTCATCTATGTGGTCATAGGGGGCTGCAGGGTTGCAGAAGTGGCTCTCCAGACTATTCCTTACATCGTGAACTTTGCCAGGTCGAAAGAGATGCCCAACCAGAGTGTCTACAACGAAGTACAGCTTATTATCAACCGCGTCACCGTGTTCCCGGTCACATTCACTGTCGGGAAGTTCTTCTACATCACGCGGAGCATCCTGATCACACTCGTGAGTGCACTGTGTACCTATATCATAGTTCTGGTGCAGATGAGCCCCGCAGTCATGGAGAGTCTTAATTCGGGATCACGATGACAAGGATTACTCGTGATTGAAGAAGATTACTTCGAATGCTTGGCATTACTTCTAGCTTCTGTTTGTTTGCCATCATAATAGGGACTCCTTGTGTTGCAATGGAGAGTCTCAATTCGAGATCACGACAACAAGGATTACTCACGATTAACGAAGATTACTCACGATTAACGAGGATTACTCGTGATTGAGGGATATTACTTCGAATGCTTGGAGTTACTTCTAGCTTGTGTTTGTCCACTTAATGGGGAGTCTCAATTCAAGATCATGATGACAAGGATTACTCACGATTGACAAGGAATACTTCGGCAACTTGGATGTACATGTATCATGTGTTTGCACCGCAGCCATGGAGAATTAAAATTTGTGATCACGATCAAAATAATTCCTTACATTTGGCAAGGATTAAACTTCAGATGCTTCTGCTTCGTGTTTGCTTTGCGGGTCATTAAACAGTCTCAGTGACAAGGATTACTTATGATTGACAAGGATTACTTCAAGTTCTTGAATTTATAACTGCGTAGTGGGATTCGCCTCTTCAAAATTCAAGCTTCGCACATGTTATCGGGGTGATGATTCGCCAAATCCTGACTGTTCTATTTCGCCCGATAAATGCTACATTGGTGGTTAGACTGCAAATGCCAAAATCGTGATTAATTTTGTGAGTGCTAAAGGCTCAGATAAAACCTGTTAATATATCTTGCATGTCATCTTATGTGAATGAATGTCCCTATCAGATCTGTACACCTTACACGTGATGTTATTGTGAATGCCTTATAATGATCACCAATGCCGTATTTGACCTACCTAATTCAGACATGCCATACAGGTTATATGGGCCACATACTGGTGAATTCAACGTCTAACATTTGATCAGAATGTGAATCAATGAAATTTGACTGCGAATTATGCTGACATCAAGGATTATCCCTTAGCCAATTATTATATTTCTTCCCTGTAATTTTGTGTCGCTCAAAAAGTGAACTATTTTCCATAATGTGATAATGAAATAGATTGCGTTGAATAACTACTGTAAAACTCAAGAGTATAAATTAGAGTTAAAGAAGTATCAGTGTTAATATTCTGTGGTGGTTATGTGCTCATATTAACTGTTGATATAGAATAAATATTTACCATGGAGATATGTTTCTTCAATTTGCCCTTCAATAGTTATTTTATATGCTTCTGTATAGAAGGACCCTCTTATGTGAGTATACTTACAACTTTTTTTTTTCAAATTTAAAAGTAAATATAATTTTTTTTTAATTTCCAAGTAATGTATATTTTTTTAAGAAAATATGTGTGCATTAGATTACAAACAATGTTGGAGGAAACTATTTTCAACTGAAAGAAAAATACAGATAAGTTTTGTTTAATCCTTATAATTGAAGAAGCTCGGGGACAATGGATTGCATTGCAAAAAAGCTGAATATGCATGTACATGAAACAAACTGCTTGAATGTCCTACTATATATTTATTTTAAACATCTATAATTCAGATTTATCATTAAATAAATACTATATAGTATTTCTAAAAGAAAATGTCCAAAAAAAGCGCAATCTATTAGCTCGATGTTGCAGATTTTTAAGTAGACATGAGCTTGCAGTTAATGTTAAAAATTATTAAACTTAAAGTTAATGTTACAAATTCTCATCATGCAGATAATGCTAAAAATTTTTGTTTGAAGAAATTTTCATTGCTTGTAAACATTTTTAAAAATAATAAAATTTGGTAAAATTGAAAAATAAATGAATGAATTAAAAATAGAAATGAAAAATATAGAAACTAAATATATACTGAAGAAGTGATAGAATTCTGAGAGAAAAAAAATATGAATTCGATTAATTAAATTGAAAAAGAAATATTTATATAAAAAAAAAAAAAAAATCAAGAATATTTATTTCCTCACCTTATAAATATATGCCTACAGAAGTTTTATAAGAATCAGGATATATATTTCATATTTTTAAAATTTTTACTTGAATAAAAATATTCACCAAAAATAGATAATGTTTATGATGTTTCCAGAAATTTACAGAATATTGATATTAATTAAGAAAGAGAGAAAGTGAGATAAATAATTCAAGAAATCCTAGAAGTGAAAATAACAATTTCTTTGGATATAAAATATACTTCTCAGAGATTCTTAAACGTCATTTGTAGAGGAAATTATCTCACAATGAGTAAATACTGAAAAAATACTTTAAGTATATCTGATATCTTTTTTGAAAATATCATTATTTGATACGTCGTAAAAGCAAAGTTGAGATATCTTTTTTTCTAAAAACACTTATTAATAAGAATAAAATTTTATAAAATATTTAAACTATAATGAATAAAATAGTATATTGCATATTAGTTTAGATAAAATTCTTCTAAAAATTATTTTCTAATTACAGAGGGTCAAAGCCATTTCTTATGATTATTCCCGTAAGTTGAGCAATAGAAAAGTTATATATGTATTTTTTTTTATTACAATCATTTAAATATCCCCATGCCTTATCGAATGACCAAACTATTACCACCACAAATGGAATCTGTATCATAACTACAAATTTCTATTTTCCCCAGTCTGGTGTTTTTCCGTATAATTTTTTACAATTTGTTTTTCTTTCAGCAATACGCTTTGACAAAAATAGATGAATTTTAGATTTAAGCATCTTTTTTAATTTCCAATCTTTACGAATGATTTTACTGGAAGTATCGGAAGACATTCCTGGTTTCGATACAAATAATCTTGGAGTCGATGGATTTTCTTTTAAGATCAGAGCCTTCACTTTCTTGATATTTGCCTGCGTTCGAATTGTCTTGATGAGTTTTCGCTGTAATATTTTTTTATTTTTCTGTTAGACGTTTTATTTTTCTTTCAAATTTAGGGTGTCGATAAAAGGTTGGATGCATTTTGATGTTGAATAAATTCATGAAATAATGAAGACAAATTATAATTGATAACACTAATGGTTAGATAGACTCAAAAACTCACATGGCCTTTGTGAATGGACTTCCACATTTGCACCGTTCATCGCACGAAGAATATCAAGTCATTTCGCAGCAGGTACGGGCAAGCATGTCGGCATCCACATAGGCTATTGCGGCTGTAATCCTGGCCTTTAAGTCATTCGACACTTTTCTTCTTTTCACGATGTACTTTACGAATCCCTGAAAGAAAATGTCCAGTGGCGTTTTATCAGGTGAATTAATAACGCGTGCAGATGATATTTATAAAAGAAACGAGAAAAACAAAAAATTAATAACACGGACAGACGATATTTACAAAGAAAATGATATTCAAATGCAAAAATGTAATTTTCTCTGGCAACATTCACTATAAATGAAAATATATCAGTTTTTCTATGTATAAATGCCATAAGTGTGTTTATATCGTCATTATTTTATGAATTATTCGACATCAAAATGTGTACAGCCTTTCATAGACACCCTGTATTATAAGTAACTTTTTTTTTAAAATTAATAATCGCGATGTTTACACGGCTTTATAATTTGTTGATACGAATATTTCTTCTCCGAAAACGCCGTTATGTAACCTTCGAACCATCTACCGATTTTAGGAGACATTTTTAAAATATTTTATTTTATTTTATTTTCCTATCAAATGATTACAGTAAACAGTAACAGACAATTATTTTGAATTTTTGCCTCAAAATACAAACGAGAAAAATGAATGAGAAAATTTTTCAATAAAGTGCTAACGATCTTCTGAATAATATCGTTTTTATAATGAAATTTGAAGTAATTTATTGTAGCCTTTGTAATGGTTAATTAAGGATATTAAACAAATATCCTAAATACAACTCAACGTGGCATTTCCTCTGCAATTATAAATTGACGAAAAATTACTGATCAATTATTTACGATTATTAGTAATGGCCAAAGTTATAAGCAATAACATAACATTTATATGCAGATTATTTTACTTTCTCAATAAACTTGAAATCGATTTTTTTTTTCAATTGCAATAGCCAAAATGTAATCTGTATATTTAAAATTTATTTTCCTTACTTAAGTCCAATCGATCTTTTAGTTTTTTAGTAATCGCTAGGACTTGCGCAACTCAACTCTATTTATGAAACTTCCTCCAGCTTTTCTCACTGAAACCTATTTCTCATTGTACTCTAAATAAATAAAAAGACATCTAAATCATTATTTAAAAACATATTTTTAGTTCATAATAGTTAGATATTGTAGTCTAGTGCTGAACTATATAAGATTTATTAGGCTTCCTCAATGTTCTCAAGTTCTAGTTTTCTCTTTTCTACAGTGCTGCCATCTACTATATACTACTTATAATTTTTCAAAAATTTTGGACTATTTTTTATTTTTTTTTAATTACTTCGATATCAAACAAATAACGTAATGTGCAGGTAGAGCGCCTTTTAAATTAGTCTATCGCAGATCTATTTAGGTTTCGTATCAAAGAGAAATATGAATAGTCAAAAAATACCAGCCAGAAACATTGTATAATACATGTAACATTGAGTATCACGTAAGTTATCAATGAAAACATTTTTAAATCCTTTATATTAACTTCGCTTTTGTATGTTTGTTGATGAGAAGGGAATCTGCGAAGGCCTAATTAACCCCATTGCCGTTATCCAATCGGGCTGAAACTTGGTCAAATGGAATCTTAATATGTATTTGTGATGTTTCATACTGAGGACATTTTCAGACAATTAAAATGACTGTGAATGGGTTTCCTTATTCACACACGTAAAAATTTCCAACAGTTAGGTTTCAAATCTTTAACATTGTGATATAAACTATGACGATACTGCTCTTTGCTGACCATGTTTCCCCCCTCTGGAATTTAAGCATGCACTACAAATACTACAAATACAGATTCCATTTGGCGTCTGAATTCAGTATCATTTTTAAATCCTTTATATTAACTTCAATTTTGTTGATGGGAGGCAAATCTTCGGACTACTAATTAACCCCCTTGACGTCATCCAATCGGGCTGAAACTTGGTCAAATGGAATCTTAATATGTATTTTGATGTTTCATACTGAGGGAATTTGCAGACAATTAAAATGACTGTGAATGGGTTTCCTTATTCACACACGTAAAAATTTCCAACAGTTAGGTTTCAAATCTTTAACATTGTGATATAAACTATGACGATACTGCTCTTTGCTGACCATGTTTCCCCCCTCTGGAATTTAAGCATGCACTACAAATACTACAAATACAGATTCCATTTGGCGTCTGAATTCAGTATCATTTTTAAATCCTTTATATTAACTTCAATTTTGTTGATGGGAGGCAAATCTTCGGACTACTAATTAACCCCCTTGACGTCATCCAATCGGGCTGAAACTTGGTCAAATGGAATCTTAATATGTATTTTGATGTTTCATACTGAGGGAATTTGCAGACAATTAAAATGACTGTGAATGGGTTTCCTTATTCACACACGTAAAAATTTCCAACAGTTAGGTTTCAAATCTTTAACATTGTGATATAAACTATGACGATACTGCTCTTTGCTGACCATGTTTCCCCCCTCTGGAATTTAAGCATGCACTACAAATACTACAAATACAGATTCCATTTGGCGTCTGAATTCAGTATCATTTTTAAATCCTTTATATTAACTTCAATTTTGTTGATGGGAGGCAAATCTTCGGACTACTAATTAACCCCCTTGACGTCATCCAATCGGGCTGAAACTTGGTCAAATGGAATCTTAATATGTATTTTGATGTTTCATACTGAGGGAATTTGCAGACAATTAAAATGACTGTGAATGGGTTTCCTTATTCACACACGTAAAAATTTCCAACAGTTAGGTTTCAAATCTTTAACATTGTGATATAAACTATGACGATACTGCTCTTTGCTGACCATGTTTCCCCCCTCTGGAATTTAAGCATGCACTACAAATACTACAAATACAGATTCCATTTGGCGTCTGAATTCAGTATCATTTTTAAATCCTTTATATTAACTTCAATTTTGTTGATGGGAGGCAAATCTTCGGACTACTAATTAACCCCCTTGACGTCATCCAATCGGGCTGAAACTTGGTCAAATGGAATCTTAATATGTATTTTGATGTTTCATACTGAGGGAATTTGCAGACAATTAAAATGACTGTGAATGGGTTTCCTTATTCACACACGTAAAAATTTCCAACAGTTAGGTTTCAAATCTTTAACATTGTGATATAAACTATGACGATACTGCTCTTTGCTGACCATGTTTCCCCCCTCTGGAATTTAAGCATGCACTACAAATACAGATTCCATTTGGCGTCTGAATTCAGTGTCTTTTTTAAATCCTTTATATTAACTTCAATTTTGTTGATGGGAGGCAAGTCTTCGGACTACTAATTAACCCCCTTGACGTCATCCAATTGGGCTGAAACTTGGCAGACAGGTTCGATGTCGATGACAATAAATTCGATCAAATTTTGGGGCTGTTACTGTCACTAAAAGGTCGCTTTTACGGAATACTAATAAACCAACTTACCTTCATTCAATCGCATTAAAAAAGCATTAAACTGACCATTGTTGAAACTCTTTACTGATGCCAAAATTTGTTTTAATAAATAAATAATAAAATTACTTCAATCAGAATAAATAAATGGTCTCCCAATAGCCTAGGCGGTAGAGTATCGAGCTCGTAACCGGAGGGTTGAGGGTTCTGTCCTCGGTCTGCCAAATATCGGTGTGTACCTAATGGGGGCTGGTGCACATTAAATCTGTCGTGGCCTCAATGTCCTCTCGTTGGTGTGGTGGGGTTGGAGAGAGGAGTTTACACTAGAAGATTTCGATCTCGTATTCTTCTAGATGCTCAAAATTACGAGACGTATTTGGCTGTGTTAAGCACTTTATAAGTGGCAGAAATAGACAGTCGGTGGTTTCAAAACAAAACAAAACAATAAATAAATGATATTTGGATAACGTTCATTTTTAATAAATAAATTTTGAAACGTATTTTGCCGCACAATTGGTTGATAGAAATGTTTTTAACATCGGAGTTGTGTTAATGAATATAAAAATTGACAATGCATGCAAACGATTTTTTAAGACTTTTTATGTGTTATATTTCTATTTAATCTATCATTAGGATATCCAACTTTCTCTACCAAGTTTATAGACAGAATGTAATTTTCAGTTATTGTGAGAAGAATGATTTTTCAATTGTTTTTCCCTTGTAGACGAATACACACAATTGAATAGAAGTTTTGCTTGGGCAATGTAGTGACAAAAAACTTCAGACATAGGTAAATTTTTGTTTATGACTTAAAAATTATATATAACCAAATGATATTTGAATTGGATTTTATAAAATGAGGTCAATATATTTCCAATAGAACTTGTTCCATTTCTTACAAAATACAATTGATTTGCATTAAAATTTAATGGTTTAAGATCAAACATTCACTTGTTCAGTAAGATGAAACTTTGCTTTTAAGAAAGACACCGGCCAAACTTAGGTTCGAAACAAAATATGTTAATTTTTTTTTTTTTTTCGAAAAGTACTTGCCTACGTTGAAAAGGTCGATTTTGATGAAATCTGACCAAAAAAAAATATTATTCGTGAATATATTAGCCCAAATCTTTAAGTTTCTAAAACTATCTTCTTTTTAATACGCTTTTATTAGCTTCAGACGTATGTATGTATGTTAGTATGTAACGGAATCTTTGAACATGATTTTGACCCCCTTCAAAACGTCGGATTAACTCGAAATTTGGCATACTTATTAAGGACCGATGACAATTCAATAATTCAATAAGTTTGTCGCTTTATCAGAAGGATTAGCTCGAGTTGCCCTTGTGCCGTTAAATTCCGAAAAACCAACCTTCTCCGGAATCGAACCCTGGTGTGCCGTTTGAAAGATTTGTCGTTTGAACGACAGTTATACAAAGTGTGTTTTTTTTAGTCGCATTATATTTACCAGGATCTTCAGGATTAGTGATTTTTCATATTCAGAGATACGGTAGTGTTTTGTGCCAAGTAATACGGCCGACCAAACGGTATAGTGGTTAGCGTGCTAGCTTCAGACCGCGAGGTTGCGGGTTCGAGTCCCGTGTTGGCATGGGTGTTTATAAATGTATGTTGGCTTGTCTAATGACGAATATTTCGGCGCATTATAGCCCTCGTGTTGCTGACGGCGCCAGATAATCTGAAAACAACCAAGCCAAGTAATACGGCGTGTACTAAGGCATACACATGACTTAAATTTGAGACAAGCATGTGACTATTGACAGAAACAACTGGAGAGTTTTGTACACTAACTAAAAAAAAATTAGAGTTTACAGAAAAAATAATTAATAGTTTAAAAACTAAAAAACGCTTTAATAGAAAACCAAACTAAAAAGTAGAAAATAATTAATAGTTTAAAAAACTAAAAAAATACGCTTTTATAGAAAAGTGAACTAAAAAGTAGAAAATAATTTTAAATAAGTTTGAAATAAGAATAGAGTGATTAACAAGAAATATTTATTTTATCGTAAAAAAGCGTGGGGTGCTTTTTAAGATATTTTCAACAATTGACATCAAGCACCCCACGCTTTTTTACGATAAAATAAATATTTCTTGTTAACCATCTATTCTTATTTCAAACTTATTTAAAGTTATTTTCTACTTTTTAGTTCACTTTTCTATAAAAGCGTATTTTTTTAGTTTTTTAAACTATTAATTTAACTCTGCGTTGGTTTGAACAAAAGTTATGACAATTTGAAACTGATCAAAAACTGTAAATTATAACCGGAAATGACCGGAAATAGCACACCAAAACCAAAAGTCGACGATTAAAAAGTGATTTCGCTATAAATATTAATATTTTCTTCTTTTTAATAAATAAAAAAATTGAAAAAGGATAAGGTGCATTTTAAGTGTGTGAGTAATATGGTTTATATGGAAATTGTGTGTTTTAAAGTTTAAATGCATTTTTCTCGGAATTGATTTTCATACAAATATTGCTAATTTGAAATGTCATAACTCAAAAAATTTTTCACAAATCATTATAAATTTTTTTGTACTTCTCTTGCTGATTGTTTTCTAGGGAATGTGCTATCGAAATTGAGATTGGATGGTTATTTTATGAAATACAACCTTTAGTTTGAATATAAACAAGGTGAAAGTGTTAAAAAATTACTAACTTATTTTTCGACTGTCCATAAAAAAAGTTTTAATGAATATATTTTTCTTAATGTATTATATGCCCTAGATAAAAGCATGTAGTTTATTTATATACAATTTATTTCCTTAAAAACTTAATAGTTTTTCATTTATCTTATTTTAAGTTTTTGAAATATTTAATCAAAATTTCATGCAAAATTGCAATTTTTGAAAAATAATAATAATAAATTTGAATTTTTTTCACTGTATTACTAATCTATAGTAGTACTAAATATAAAAAGGTACTTAAAATATTCCTACATAAAGTTTTTTTTAAAAAAAGTGCTCCGAACGTAGGCATGTACCTTAAGAAAACCAATTTACTTGAAAGTGAGTACATTCTGTTTGATTATGAGTACCTTATCTAAACATTGTAGTTTTTAAAAAAAATGCTAAAATATAGGTTTTGGGAATTCATAACTCATCTACTGTAACAAAAATGTTCCAATCCTCATTTGATAGATATTTCTTCAAAAGTGTAATAAGAAGATACTTTCTTTTTTATCATACAGACCTGTGTAGCAGATTCTTTTTTAAATCCTTTATTTTAACTTCAATTTTTATAAGTATATTTATGGGTATGTTTGTCGATGGCGGACAAATCTGCGGAGGAATAATCAACCCTCTTTCGGTCATCCGATCGGGCTGAAACTTGGCAAATAAATTCGATGTCGATAACAATGCATTCTATCACATTTTGGGAGCTATCACTGTCACTAAAAAGTCGTTTTTATAGAATACTAATAAACAAACCTGCCGTAATCCGATCGGGCTTAAATAGCATTTAACCTATCATTGAAGAAACTATTTCCTGTTGCCAAATTTATTTAATAAATAAGCAATAAAATGTTCTAATTAGAATAAATAAAAGATATTTAGATGTGAATGCATAAATTCACATTCATTTAATGAATAAATTTTAAAAAATAGTTTACCGCATATTTTGCTGATAAAGAAGTTTTTAATACTTAAAATTAGATGGGCAAACATCAGGCATAAAAATTGGCAATACGTATCAAGTATTTATAGTAAAACTTCGTTTTTAAAATTTATATTATTTATATTTTTAGCTCCAGATGCAGTCATATACATAATAGAGTCAAACACAAAAATTATACAGCAGAATTAGCTCGTGATTTTCATTGAATTTATTGATAATTATAAATATTATACTTGAACGATGTTAAACGGATACAACATAATAACGAACAGTTGCACAAATAATTTAACGCATCACTTGTTTCTTAGGTTAAAAATAAAAAATTTCACTTTGAATTAATTTGAACCATAATTATTGCCTGCTTAAATTAAGATAACGTATTTCTTATGTAAAACACAGAAACACCATTGACAAAAAAAATTAAATTTCTGATTTAATTATTTGGGTAAATGGGCCGAAATAAATATTGGTAAAAAGAATTACAAACATTTATTTCAAATATCGTTTGCTAATAGATAAGGATTTATTTCCATTGTTTATATATGTTGAAATTTAGATATATTATCTAGCTTCCACATATATAATGTTTTGTTTTTTTTAAACTTTTTTCATACATATTTATTTTTGTGGTAAAGTACCAAATTAGGAGGACATTTTTTAACTTTGCATTTCTGCAGCATCAGTATCCGTAACGTCCTTCTTAATCTTGGATTAAACAAAATAAATATATTATTCTGATATCATATGAGAAACAAATCCATTGATTCTTCAATATTTATAAATATAATTCAGCATTAGGAAAAGTACCGGTGAATTTCAAGTACTAATGGCAGATATAGAGAAAAATATTTCACGAGGGTATTTCAAATAGGTTTCAAAAAACGGCCGTGAAACCCTAAAATCCGTAAATAGTACGGGAAATCCGTAAAAAGAGATGTCATCTCTCTAAACGTCGTCTCGCTGACTACTAACTACCAGTTAGAAGTCTGTTTTCCTTCAGGGCATCTTCTCTTTATCCTCCTCCCCCCCCCCCCACTCAATCAAGAATAATAATTGTGGGGGATGTTCCTCGGAGTACCGACCCCATTATTTGTGACCATAATAAGACAAGGGACCAGTACATCATCGGAACTAGAGTTGTAGGTCTATATACGGAATCTAAGAAAACCTAAGATTGAATATTTGGTGTTTAGATAACACACTGAGTAAATTCAATAAGGAGTAGGGGTGAATTGTTCCCGATATAATACATCCACCGTGCTATTCCGTTAAGGTACACATATACAATTGAGATGATTTTCTTTAAATTTTAGGTTACAATTTCAAACTTTTTGGCAGTATATCAGAATGAAAAATGATGCATTTTTATTTATAAACTTTTTTTTTTCCTTCAACTTTTTAATCAGCTAATTACAATTAAAATGACTAATTAGGATATTATTAGAACATACATAATTAAACTTGTAATTAACTTAGAGGTATTATTTTTATTGCAAATAAGAGACATTATATTGACGCATGTTCCTATGGAGAATTTTGAATTTGGCTTCAATATTTATTTAATTATAAGTTTTTAAATAAAAAGTTTTAAAAAATACATAGTTTTTAACAAAAAATTAAGATTAAAATATACATAAAAAATGTGTTTATAACAATATATATTATATTCTACATAGAAAACACATTCACAACTATTGTCTACAAAACAAAATTAGAATTTTGTAAATCGGACCATTTATTACGAAGTTATGACCGTTGGCGTCAAGTCATATAACACCAAAATGTCATTCTTCGGAAAACGCGTTTAAAGTTTACTACACTAATGAACGTGATACAAAACAGGTTCACAAAACCTACTGTAATTTAAAAAGTAATTTGAGTCTCAGAAAGAAAATGGTGTCATTTTAATTGCAATGAATTCGGGAATATTTAAAACCAAAAAACAAAAACGCAGATTTGAGTCAAATTTCTCGATTCCTAGTGTATATGTATACCTTAACGCCAAAGGTCAGGCAAAAGAGACCACTTCTGTGTCAGAAGGATGTTTTGGTTAAGGGGTTGGTGAATTATTACAAAAGTTTGTATGCCGCCTAAAAGATTATAATTATGCTGTGCCTGTTAAGATTCATCTAAATCTGTTGTAGTTGAACATATTTTTCTATGTATTGGTGCATATACTATTGAGGTTTAAGGTAGATCTGTACCTTGCATTTCATAAAAAAATATTCAAAATTGGGATTTTCGTTTTAATGCAGAAAACAGTTTGCAGAAAATATCAAAACTCTATGATCTTTTAATCATGTTCATTTTTACATTTATGTATATTGTCAGCCATATATTCGCATGTAATCGTTAATATTCATATGCAATTTACTCGGAGTTTTCTTTCTTTTTCATTTTTGTGACTCATAAGAAGCCCTAAATCTTTTTTTCCATATGTGTATTTAAGATTATAATTCTTTTTGTCGTATTCATTATATATTATACAAAACAGTATTTTAAAGATGTTTTTTTAATTTTTCAACTTGTTTTTAATGCATTTTATATAAATGAAAATGAAAAAATTTTCCAATAATTTGCTTCCGCCGTGTATTAATGTATATTTTTTCCCCCTTTATAATATATATTATAGTAC
Organism: Linyphia triangularis; assembly: GCA_963978545.1. Classification (NCBI taxonomy): domain Eukaryota; kingdom Metazoa; phylum Arthropoda; class Arachnida; order Araneae; family Linyphiidae; genus Linyphia; species Linyphia triangularis. The sequence goes on from OZ021729.1 coordinate 2,942,717, forward strand.
TTTAATTTTTCTAAGATATGTTTTAAAATGTACCTTGAAATGAAAAATAGGAGTATGTTTTGAAAAACATTTCAAGCAAATTAATATCCTTTAAAGTCACATACATGAAAATCTTATATATTATTTTTAGACGGGGTGTTTTATGTAATAATCTCCTTTTTTCCTTTACACACATCCACAATTGATAAACGAAACGCCAATTTAAAAATAAATACTCAACTTCTAACGAATAATTTATATGCATCAAATGCACATGCTAATATTTGTTTGAAAGTCGAAAGCAAAAATTCAGAAATAGTTCAAAATATTCTGGAAAGTTGAGATAATATACAGTAGATAGCAGTACTACAGAGAAAAAAAACTTAATCTTAGCACGTAGAGAACACCTAAGGAATCGTATATCTCTCAGCAATAGAATGCAATATCTCAAGGCGAAACTCACAAGATTACTAATAATAATATAATCCATAAGAACAAACTTTTTAAAAATTCCTTTATATGCATTGCCAATTTTTACATTTACTAACACAGCGCCAATATGAAAAACATTTCTATCAGCAAAATGTGAAGCAAACTACATTTCAAAATTTAGTTATTAAAATGTACGTGAATTTATGCACTTACATCAAAATATCATTAATTTATTCTGATAAAACAATTTATTTATTTGTTTGTTTGTTTGTTTATTCATTCGTGCATTCTTTTATTTATTTATTTATTTATTTATTTATTTATTTATTTATTTATTTATTTATTTATTTATTTATTTATTTATTTATTTATTTATTTATTTATTTATTTATTTATTTATTTATTTATTTATTTATTTATTTATTTATTCGTTCGTGCATTCTTTTATTTATTCATTCATTCATTCATTCATTCATTCTTTTATTTATTTATTCATTCATTCATTCATTCATTCATTTATTCATTTATTCATTTATTTATTTATTTATTTATTTATTTATTCATTTATTCATTTATTCATTTATTCATTCATTCATTCATTCATTCATTCATTCATTTATTTATTTATTTATTTAAACAATTTTGAAAACGGGAAAGAGTTTCTTCGATGTTGAAAGAGTTTCAACGTGTCGGTCTATAAGTATTCTGTAAAAGCGACCTTTTAGTGACAGCGACAGCCACCAAAATTTTATAGAATGCATTGTCATCGACATCGAATCTATTTGCCAAGTTTCAGCCCGATTGGATGACGGCAAGGTGGTTAATTTGACCTCTACAGATTAACCTGCCCTCAACATACCCAGCCACACATACACACAAAATCGAAGTTAATGTAAAGGATTTAAAAATATATCTACATTACGAATGCAATCAACTCTCATTACAATACAAGTTTCAGAGAAATAGAAACTTTTCATACACTTTATACTGGCAATATGAAACTTAGTTGCACTTTGATATGAAAGAAAATAAGTTATTTGTATAAGAAGAAACTCGTTTTAATCAGAATTGATAGCCCATGAACAAAAGACCATTATTTTCTATACTTGTTTGGCTTCAGTGAAAAGTCATTTGAAAATGTCTCAGCAAATTTCTGATTTTTCTTTTCGATATATATGTTGTTCTTTTTTAATCAAAATATATTGGTCAAAGTATATATAATTAGTCAAGAAATGGATACTTCAATAATCCATTAAATGTGTTGTTAACATTGAGCTGAGAATCATTATTTTATACAATTTATAAAAGGTACTTAAAACTTTTTAAAGATACTAGTATTCATTAAAATTTATTTTATACAAAATGGAAATTTATAAGTTTTACACAAGTTAATTTTAAAAGCAATTCCTTCCGAGGACTACGTATTAAACCGAACAGTTGTGCAATTATGATTTTTTTTTTTTTTTTTTTTTTTTTTTTTTTTTTTTTAAATCACATTCTAAGCTTACATATTTGAAAGTTATAAAAAAAAAAAAAAAAAAAAAAAAAAAAAAATAAGGAATGAAAAACTAAAAGACAAATTTCTGGATTTTCAAAATTATCAATACAAAAAATATGTAATATACAATTGTGCTATCTTATGCCACATCCAACTTACTATTACTGTATTAGTAACAACAGTGATATACGATCATTAACTAAATTTGAAGAACAAATACAATAGTTAATTTTAATACTTTGATAAGCCAACTTATAGAAACTCTTTAAAGCGTAATATAAATCATTAATTTTAAGTCAAATTTTGTTATTAGTCTATTATTGTTATTATTATAAATTTTAAACATTATTATTTGTATTAAAGCCATATTTCATTATATAAAGTGAATAAAATAAAAGGTAGTGTTCAGTTAGATGGGTACTAGATAAAAATACCCAAATTGCAGTGGTAACTTATTCTAACTAATAACTTTAAAATCCTTTTCCAATTTCTATAACAAACAATTATAGGGTTTCTATAGCAACCGTATAATAAACCTGAAATATTTAGGCTTGACGATACATTTAACATTTAGGCATGACCACAATAACGAGAACTAGAACACGACTAACGGAAAAGTACAGGACCGTATTTCTAAATAGGCTTCAGCCTAGAGCAGCTAATTTTCAGGGGGTGGCAGTTCGGCAATTTATTCAAAAGTTAAAATGAAGTATTCCAGGCGTTAATAATGTTCTCCGTACGAATTTAAGATTACATGTTACTTAAAAATATGTTTTAGTCTTTCTACAAAGCCTACTTTCTAAAACTCTTACATAATACAAATTCACAGCACGTAATCTTGTAATATAACTTTCTTGTAGTACAATCTAATTAAAAAAAGATGAAAACAGCAATGAATTCTATCCTTTTGTTGTAAAAAAATATATTAGGCAAATATGAACTATATATAGAGGAGGCGGCAAATGGAATTTAGCTTATATGCGGCATACTCTTAAATCGGGGCCTGGTAGAGTACCAAAAGAAAATTAAACATTTAGTCTCTGGGACAAGTTGTTGATTTTTCCTACCCAATCCCTGAAAATATATTTTTCGAAACAACCCGATTTATTTTTGAGAGAGTTTTTAATCGCATTTTAAACATAGTCTTAAAAGCCGTAAAAAACTTGAAAACCTGTAAACTGGAGTTTCAACTGCATTTCTCCAAAACAGTTATTTTACATAATTTTTAAAAGCTTTTATTTTTAAGTGTTGTACTTACAAAGTGACATTACTACAAAATGGACAGCATCGGGATTTTCTTAAAAGTGTTTTGAATACATGAAAAAAAAACACATTTAAAGGCTCAAATGGTATATCATTTGTTTAAAAAAAATACTCCGAAGTACAATCTAGCAACATTTTTTGTGCAACTTTAGTCTTGTAAATAAGGGCACGATGTAAAATATCTTCTATATTATTTCTGGAAGGTGGTAGTTTTTCTGACAATCCTATTTTCTCTTTTAATACAAAACCTAGGTAGATTAATGGTATAAAACACTTTAAAGACTGACGAAAAGTTTATATGGACAATGAACGATTCCCGCTTCTTTTTTCTTAAATTCTAAATGTTTCGAAAAGGCATTAAACACAAAAATTTCTGCTCAATTCGCTTTTTCTATTTTTCAATTTGTGATCAAAATTACATTTTTAAACGTTGAAGAGAAAACGACACATTTTGCTGGCATCGAATGTGTCGTCAAGGCTTTTCAAAAATCTTGGCTTGAAATGCAGCAGCGGAAATCAGATTTGCAAGTTTCTCGTAAATCACGCCAACGAATGTGGCAATGGTATACCAACGCCAACTATTTGGCAGAAACCTCACGTAAGAAGGCTAAAACTACTTTTGTTGAAAATTTCAAAGCATTACTTTAATGAGAATTTGCTTTGTAACGAAGTTAAAATTAATTAAAGAACTAGTTAAAATTTTAACATTATGTTTATAAAAAATCCGATGCGAAGGTTAAAACTACTTATGTTGAAAATTTCAGACTGCTAAGAATATTAGAAGTTACTTTCTATAAAGGGGCAGACTCTTTGTTTTATTACTATTATAGATGCACATTATTTTCTGTAGGATACCATTTTTAATTGTTCATTCTACTTGGGCTATTATTTTTCTCCCCACACAAAAGTCAGTTAATATAATAGCATTTTCATAAATCGATTTGTTACTTTCAATTACACATAAGTATACATAGAGTAATGAAAGTAAAGTATAGTATTTGGTGGGGGGGAAAATAGATTTTTTATTACATTTCTCCACGTTTTGGAACATCCCGATTTCAAAAAAGTGATTTAGAAAAAATGTATATCTGTGTGTGTGTCTGTTGTCATCATAGCTTTCAGAAAAATTGACCTACGATGTTCAAATTTGGTGTGCGGGTTGGTGATGGCACAGCGACCTACCTTTAGGGTTATCGTCCAAATCGCGAAAGCGCATAAAGTGACTGCCATTGAAAAAATCACGTTTTTCTGTAATTGCTAAGAAAAACGGCTCCAGCGATTTTGTACAAAATCGCTTTGGTAATGCCTCTTAAGGTGTTCTAAACATCCTTACCTCCGAAATTCCCATAAAAATGCTTTAATGGCTGGTTGGTTGTATTCAGATTATCTGGCGCCGTCAGCAACACGAGGGCTATAATGCGCCGAAACATTTCGTCATTAGACAAGCCAACATACATTTACAAACACCCATGCCTAACACTGGACTCGAACCCGCAACCTCGCGGTCTAGAAGCCAGCACGCTACCCACTATACCGTTTGGTCGGCATGCTTTAATGGCCTAAACAGTTGAAAAACGAATGTCTTTAACACAGTGCTCTATTTCCTTGAGAATCGCTCATCAACGATCTTTTTTCTTCTCTCTTCAGCTTCACTTATTAGAAAGGATAATGTAAGAATCATTGAAAAGTATAGATTGCCAAAATCATCTATTTGGAGAAGTTTTATTTTATTTTGTTTTATATATATACTAGCTGCGTGGCCCGTCGTTGACGGATAAACTCAGTTTTTGGTACTAAATAAAAGTAATATAAAAGTTTATCACCCCATTGTAAATTCATTCTTTGTTCGTTTAGTTCTGCATGTCTTAGCCGATCGGCTTCTAAACGAACGGCACGCCTCTCTGATGTTTCTCTACTCCTTACAGACTCCTGGCGTCGCCGTTGCGACGCTAATCTGTCCTCTGGGGAAATGTCCGGCTGCCGCGAAGTCGAAGCTTCTTGGTTGTCATTTTGTAATTCGTTTCTCTTTAAACGTTTTTGAAAAACTTTTTTGTCGATTTTGCTTAATGATGGGCGTTTTTTTCTAGGCATTGTGAATGTCGAATATCATTTGCGATTTTCAAAACAAACCAAACGAAAATTGTCATTCAGTTGCCATTCAGGAAATACTAAATTGTGTCTGCTTAAAAACACCCAAAAAAATTATTTCGGAAATTTTAAAACTCAATTAAAATTAAAAATATATCGCCTATTTTACTCCTGGTCGTTTAATTAAGCGATATACCAAATTTCATCCTAATCCGTTAGGTAGTTTTTACGTGAAACGGTCCCCAAATCCGTGTGACAGAAAGTCAGTTTTATTTATATATATAAAGACCCATACAAGAATTATGGTAAAAACTATCGCCAAAGTGACTATTTTTTCTAAATGAATGATGAAAATATAAAAATGGTAAGTGACACAAATTGATATCAGTATTATAGTGCAATCGAAAGTTGTGCGATGTTCCACACTCCTTGTTGTTCCACACTCTTTCCGTGCATTGCTTATTGTATTGTAATGTAGTTTAGTCTTAAATTCACTTTTAATTATACTAGGTATCCCCAAAACATGATTGTTTCAAATAACAAAACAAAGCCTCGCAATACCACATGCAGATTTAAATCATTATTCAAATTACTTGGAATTTTTAAAAATCCCCAAATTCTAGGAAATGAAATTTAATATACAGTCTCGAGTTAAAATAACAGAATAAATCATTTCATTCGTAATTTGAATATTCTTTAGAGCGCGATTTCTTCAGAAAGACAAACTTCTTGAATTTCCAATTTACCAAACTTATACCGGGAAATAAAAGGCGTTTTTAGTTTCGGGAATACATATTGATGAATATTTTAATATCTCTCGTTATTTGAATAATCGGGAGACGGAATTATTGGAATATCTTTTTGTTAGAATTTTGTTTTATTTTGTTCTGTAAATTTAAAATTGAGAAATTAGTCAAGATGATCGGATATTACATTTAAGTGATTATTCTTTTTAGTTTAATTAACTATCATGTTTAAAAACAAGTTTAAGGCCAATTAACAATGAAATGGGATGTTAAAAATAACAATATATGTTAAAATAACCATGAATAAGTGAAACAGAAATGAAATGTTAAATGCCATTCACAATTTCTCTAACGTATTGTCTTGCTATAATTGCATATTCGATGAATTATAAGAATCTATTTTTAAAAATGCAAGAAACCGTATTAAACGTGAAATGGACATTTCCAGTACTTCTTTTTTATTTATTTATTTATTTATTTATATTTATTTATTTATTTATTTATTTATTTATTTATTTATTTATTTATTTATTTATTTATTTATTTATTTATTTATTTATTTATTTATTTATTTATTTATTTATTTATTTATTTATTTATTTATTTATTTATTTATTTATTTATCTATTATCTTATTTATTATCAATTCTCGAAAAAGCCATAAACACAAACTTTTCTACTCACTGAGCTTTTTCTTCTTTTTTAATTTGCAACCTAAGTTCGCTGGTTTATTTAGGCGGGAAAAACAACTCATTCTGCTCGAAACTAATGTGACGTCACTTGTTCTGAACTTGGCTTGAATCTTGGCTTGAAACGCAGCAGCGGAAACTAGTTTTGCAGGTTTCTCGCGCCAACCGGCACGGGATTGTCTAAAAAACACTCTCACCAATCATTTGGCAGAAATCTCACGATAACCATAGAAACGGAAGGAAGTTTTGACGTCACAGCTAAAATGTAGCGTTTTAATCGGACTGCAATCGAACGAGGTTTTCGGGCATTTTCTTTTCTTAATACATATATAAGTATTTAGTATTACTTTTTTTTTTAACTTTTGTTTGAATATTTGGAATCAGAAAAAAATTCTTCACAAATATAAACTAATTTCAGTCGCTTCTAAAAAATTCGGGAATCAGCCATAGCCAATAGGGACGTATTTCTTTTAAAGTTCTATTTTATTTTAATTTATTTTAAGGGGACTGTTAAGGCAAAAATTTCAAAATTTTCTGTTTTTATATTTTAGTGGAAATATATAGCCTACAATTCTAGCTTTCAGTACAT